>SKCR01032449.1:0-21555 GCA_019454045.1 Zanthoxylum bungeanum
AATCCGGTACTAATCATATGGACTTTCGCCATTTATATATCAAAGTAAATAACATTACAAAACGGCAAAAGGCAATTCATTATCACATAGTTAATTTTGTACAATAATACAATATCATTTACAAACAGTGACACTATGGGACATAATGTCTAACAGGTGTTGGTTTTCTATAAGGTCCCAAGGTCAAACAAGACATGAAATTATGTGTGAACACATCAACGGAGGTAGCGGAATACTCACATTGATCGGTTGAGTCGATTTGGAGACGAATGAAGGCCAAAAACGTACTGCCTTTCACGCCCACTGCATGCAGTCCACTGCCCTACAAAACAGAAAATTGGGTGAAGAAACGGAGCTCCAATCTTCGTCGGATGGATCCCGTCTCATGGGGGAACCTCCCTACCACCTTCGCAAGACTTGTAAGTGTGCTAGCACTTGATTTCTCACCATGAGAAACCACTCTTGCTTCCCTTTAGCTCACGCCCAAACTGGTTCAAAACCAGTGAAGAATGGCCACCATTGCCGTGAGAGGAAGAGAGAATTTGAGAGAGAAGAAGTTGTGTTATGTTAATTAAAATGATTTACCAAAAATCAATTTATATTTATGCCATAATATTCATTAAACTAATAATAAACTTATGACACAAATCATGCAAAGGCTTAGAGTGTCAAACACTCAATTTCCATGCAATACCATTGAGTGCATTGTACACAATCTCCATGCAATGCATTAGAGTGTCAAATAATGCATAATATGACATGTGTCAAATAAAGCATAATATGACATGTGTCATGTGGGCCCCACACGTTTCTAAATGAAAGTGGGCCCACGTGCACTCACGCGTTCGGGTTCGATATTTCCGAAATACTGAGCTTACGTCGCGACGTTAATTCAATCGAATTTGAATAAATAATTACGCCTGGCGAAATTATTATTTACGTCGCTAACGAATTAATTCTGAATTAACTCGTTTGCCCGAATTAAAATCTAATTTTAATTCCGCGTCGAAATCTAATTTCGTTTAATATATCGAATATATTAATTCATCGATTAATTCCAAATTAATCGTTCTCTCTCTTTAGACGACATTTTATCCCGGATAAAATATCTCCGTTATTAATCCTAGATTAATTTTCTCTCTCTCTTCTTTATTTATAATCCCAGATTATTCAAGAGTGCGAGTTGTGCGTCATCGGTGGATTATCGGGAAGCGACCCATGAGATCCCCGGATAATCTGGCAGTAAATACGGTCGTCGGAGTATCCGAATCACGTACGTACCAAGTACTACGTTCTACCGATTTACGAGACAAGGTCGACTCCTAGCAAAGCACCAAGTCTTCCCAGGTTCTCCGGACATATTCATCAAAGAATATCTAGATCTGTATCAAGCGTAGTATACAATGTATTGTGCATATTGGCCCAGTATCGGATAATCACGTGCTAGGGCTGGGGCTGGATAAGTGTCTGCCCCGTCCGAAACACATATCGGATGTCTGGTAACTAGTCTCTATAATCGGATATTCATGACCTGGTCATAATATCACGACTGGATGCGCATCACTAAAAGAGCACTAATACCGTATCCTGCGTGACATCATCTCCATTATGACTGGAGTGACACTTCCGTCTTGACATCACATCCAATACACTACGATTCCTGATAAACCCAGAAGAGGTGAACACAGAACCAGTTAAGATCCCCCACCACCAAAACCAAAGTTTACCGATTGTCGTAAGTATTAGCGATGTAAGTCTCAGGTTAAGACTATACACACCTACCTTGATTTCGGCCTCCCATAGACACCTAGTCATAATACCAATGGGATTCCGAAGGGTCTATCCAGAGCGAAGCTGTTTCCCGTACCATCGGTGAAACACGACCTCCTATCGCACTTGCACAAGTATCCAATACTTATATATATGAGAACTATGCCGTTGTGCCCTCACAACGCGCACAAGTGCAATACTAGCCTATTCCGCATTATCGATGTCCAGTCTCGATAATACTATGGCTAGGGATATTTAATGATTAATCCTTCGTGGACTGATACTGTCTCATATCATCTCAATCCAGGAACTAATCATAAGGACCTCTCTTCATTTATATATCTACGGTGATCTAATCACAAATGACGAGAGTGCAATTTCCTTGTTACATAGTTAATTTGCTACAACAACACAATGATCTGTGCAAATAGTGACGCTATGGGTCATTTTGTCCAACAATCTCCCAATTTCTATTATATAGGTCCCAAACAAGTGCGGCCTTAAATCTTTGTCCCGGTTCACACTGGGTGGCGACTCCTTGTTATTTCGTACTTCCCAACTAGGCCACGAGCCTAGAACAGCGTCGCCCAGGTTCTGTTGTCTACAACATGGGATTATTTACAAGAGTAATTTCTGAAAAAATTCTTTCCCCCTCACAAGACAAACTCCTTTAAGAGGAGAATCACAACTTTCACACAAGATTCGGGGGAACATTTTACCAATGTTGGGAGAGATTTAAAGAAATATTAAATATTTGTCAACATCACGGGTTTTAAAAATGGAGTCTAGTTTCCTATTTCTACAAGGGTTTAACACCCCAAAATAAACAAGTAGTGGAAATGATGTATAATGGTGAGTTTATGGATAAAATTCCCGAAGATGCACTAGATTACCTAGAACACATTATAGGGAATGCACAATAATAGGACACAGTTGGCACTTATGAGTCGTCTGTAAAATCACAGTCATCTGGTAGAGACATGTTTAACCTTAGGGAAGACCATAACCTTTATGCTAAATATGCATCTCTGGCAAAAAAAAAAAATTGAGGCATTAGAAATAAGAAAGAGTGATCATGTTAAGTCAATTCAAGAAGTCAGATGTCATATCTATAACTCAAAAGAATATGTCACACAAGTTTTCCCAACCTTACCAGCCCTGCAAGAATGTCTCTATAACCAAGTCAGTTCCATAAACACCTTCCAGAGACCAAATACAAACACATACTTCTAAACATACAATTCTGGTTGAAGAAACCATCTAAACTCTAATTGGATGAATGATAACCAAACACAACCATCGCAACAACCTCTCCAGGTATATTAAAATTTTCAAAATTCTTATAACTATTCACCATATGTCCCACCACCTAGGAAAACCCTTGAGGATACCCTGTATACATTCATTGTGAAACAAGAAGCCATCAATAACCAAAATGTGCAAACATTGAGTGATCTGAAAGATACTTTTGCTAAAATCACATCTGCATTGACCATTCATGAGAAAAGAAAGTTTCCTGCACAACCACAACCAAACCCCAAGAATCATCAAAACCTCACGAGGTTAGTTCTAGTAGTCAACACATAGATCAAGTCAAATCTGTTATTACTCTTCGCAGTGGTAAAGTCATCCACATACCCATTCTTGAACCTCGTGAAGTTGAAAATAAGTCAGCTTTAGAGGGAATGGATTGATGAACCATTACCTATTGATGATGACGATTTTTCACATGCATCTTCATTTCCCCAAGCATTGAAAATAAAGAAATTGAACCATTCCCCAGAAATATATGAAATTCTCAAACAGGTGGAGGTCAATATTCCTTTGTTAGATGTCATCAAACAAATACTATCTTATGTCAAATTTCTGAAAGAATTATGCACCGTTAAAAGCAAAACATCGGGTAAGAAAGAAAGCTTTTCTAGCTGAATAACTAAGTTTCATTCTCTCAACTGATAATGCATTAAAATACCAAGACCCTAATTGTCCTACTATTTCTTGTATTATTGAACATCATAAAATTGAACATGCATTACTTGATCTTGGAGCTATTTTGTTCCATATTTAGTTTTCCAACAACTTAATATTGGCGAGTTAAAACTAACTTCAACTACTCTTTTACTTGCCGAAAGATCAGTCAAGGTACCAAAAGGAATTATGGAAAACGTGTTATTACAAGTTGATAAATTCATATATCATATGGATTTTATTGTCTTAGAAACACAACCTGTAGCAAACAGTTATAAGCCAATTCCTATAATACTTGATCGTTCATTTTTAGCAATAGCTAATACTTTAATTAACTGCAGAAATGGAATCTTGAATTTTTCCTTTGGTAATATGACGTTGGAGCTTAATGTTGGTTTATGTGTAGTTTTTTTTACACACAAAAAAACAACAAAGTAAAAACAACATAATATTTTTTTAAACAACAAAAAAATAAAAATAATTTCTTTTACGAAAGAAGAAAACACAAAACAAAAAATATCTAGTTAACTAAGTTAGGGTTGGTGCTCGGAGTGCCAATCCGGATCGTATTTATGTCCGATTCATGAATATGAACAAATTTTTTTTTTTCATAATATTACTTATTTAATGGTAGCACCTTTTGTCTTTTATATACATATTCGATCTAATTACGATTAGATATTTAATTTTGATTAGATTGAAACTAAATCTGATTTAGTGATACGTGTATATTAGACAAAGATCTTATGATTTATAATGTAGTGTGCAGTTACAATGTAGTTTGTAATTGACATTGGGAAACGTCACTATAAGTTGTATATCCTTAAATAAAATTCCTGGCCAAGATTTACTAGCACGGGTAGGTTAGTAAAATCCGTTGAGACCAGTACATGTCGTATATCGTAACTTGGTCTGATGGTTTATCCCAATGAACCATGAGTCTCGGGAGACTCATATAGATATATAGGTGTTTATTTGATAAACACTGAATGACTCACTGAAGATTTCCTAATAGATGGTACACCAACATCAATATGAATCTTCTCGAGTTGAGCGAGCATAGTGGTCCTTCAACTTGAGATACTATAGTGGATATATGAGTTATCCTCCATACTTTGATGGTAGTCACGTCACCGATCTATTTAGATCAGACATCCGCATGTTCATTGGGTGTGGACTGATGCTCATGACATCCAGTGCGTATCAAGAAAGAATATGTCAGTCCTGTGTTTAGGGCATATGTTTCCTACGTGTGTTTGTGATCTAGTAAATCCATGGTCGTGGTATAACTTCGGAAGCGAGTTCCGAGTGTTATTTAGAGATCAAAAATTTGAAAGTCGACTATATTATACCATAAGGATTTGACGTTCTTATCTATATCCCATGTATAATATGTGTAGATATTGCATTTTTGCATGACCCGATGATGAGCCTCATATGGAGGCACTACCCGATAAGTTACGGAATTCGCGGGAAATGGACGTCGGAAGGGGAAATTCAAGAAATAAACACCTTGCCAGATTCAATTCATTTGCTTAGCCTCGGGAACGCTCGATTAATCTCTGTTTAACCGTTAGACACGGTCTAAAATGCCCGCAACCCACACTAATCCACACTCCCAAGCCTCCAAGCCCAATCCAAAAATAATTAAAACATTTAAAACACATGTTTAAATTAAATCACATCCAATTAAATTAAAACAAATCAAATCAAATCCCTCTTCCTAAATTAAATAAATCACATTCCAAATTAAATAAATCAAATAAATCCCTCTCCAAAACTAAATAGATCACCTTCCTAAATTAAAGAAATCATTTCCTTATAAACAAACTAATTAAATCTTCCCCATGATCACACAATCTCCATTTCCTACCCATACAAGGACAACCCTAACCCACTCTTATAAAAAGACACACAAACCAGACTTTTGGACCCCGGGGGGAGAGAGCTCATTCACGAAAACTCACAAAACAACAAAAAACCCTAATAACTCACTGCAATAACACAAGCAGCCTTTCTCTCTTCTCTTCCTTCTCTCTCTAGCCTCTCATTCTCACCTCTCTCAACCCTAAACAGCCACTCATGAACCTTCAACCCAGCCAACACCCCTCTCGGCAACCCTCCAATAAAGCCACCTCTTCTGGCTTCCTTAAACACTCAGCATTAGCAAGCATGCCACACGGTTTCACCTTAAACAGTGACCTCACGCACAGCAACTGCCCACCAAGCCATTGACGGCTTCATACAACAATAAAAACCTAACCGTCCCTGACCTTCATCTCTCAGTTCACTACTCTTTCTCACCTATCCACACTCTTGGAAAGAAGATAAACAGCACACACACCCTACCAATCTGCGAACAAAACCCTAAGCCACAAAGCCCTTCATCGAACCAAAACACAAACAAATAAATCACACAGCTCACAAACCCTAAGCCACAAAGCCTTCACCGACTCAAACGCAAACAAACAAACAAAGGAAGCCCTCTGACCAACCAAAATTAAGCCACCCACTAACTCTCACACATACGTAAACAACGACAAACCATGCAGCCCTACACGTAGCCATAAAACACGTAGACTCGACAACAATAAATACCCACCAGCAAACCACTTAAACAACACCCCATTCACTGACAAAAAAACAACAAAAATAACAGCCCTCACTGTAACCGAAAATAACCCTAAAACAGTCCCAAAATAGCCCCATAAAATGTCCCAAAATAACCCCAAAACAGCCCCCCAAACAACCACCTGAAACAGCAGTAAAAATCATCCAAAACAGTGAAGAAAATAGAGAAAACAGCGAGCGAAAACAGTGAACCAACGAACCAGAAAAATAGTGGAAACGTTAACCCTTCCGACGATGTCCCAACGCACTCCCGAGAAGCGACTTAAAATGTAAGACCTGAGGGTACCCTTTCTTATATTTTATTTTTTTATCCCGGACACAGCATGTTTGGTTGGAAGTAGAATACGTTCAACCAGGCATGCGAAGTCCTACATTGAAAACGGTCAAATTCTTTGGTCATATATTTATTATTCCGAATTTATTTCGTATTATTAGTCTTTTATTATTTCGCATTTAATTTATGTTTATTATTGTTTCATTGTTCCACATTTATTTGTGTTATTTATCTTTCTTCATTGTTTCGCATGTTTCTCTCTTTGGTTATTTATGGTTATATGCATTATCACATTTCATGTATGTTAATATTGGGTTAGTAATTGAGTGTTGCCTCTCGTGACATAAATTCCGTAGCTGAATCCGAATGGACGGTAGTGCAGTCTGTACATGGGATACAAATCCACGTACCGCTTGAGGAAACGTTCACGCATGTGTTCATGAAATTGTGTGCTTACCGTTATGTCGATTTACTTTTATGCATGCAAACTTAGATATAGGTTGTATGCAAACCTAGATGTAGGTTATTCTTGCGTATGTATGTTGCGTAGACTTGGTTATATTATCGCTTAAATCTGTTCATTACAGGAGGCATAAGTAAAGGACCATTCCAAACCCAATGGTTTGAGGTATTCCCTTGCGAGGGGTGAGTGCGGCCTTAAATCATTTCCCAGTTCACACTGGGTGGCGACTCCATTTTATTTCTCCAGTTTAGTCCCCCGCGGGCTACTCCGTACTCCCGACCGGGCCGCTAGCCTGGAACAGCGTCACCGATTTCTGTGTCTTACAGTCTGGCGACTCCACTGGGGATAGAGAATCGGCCCTGAAATAATGCTTTGTAATGTTTGTGATTTTTGTTTTAGTTAACTGTGTCCACAGTGGGTTGAAGGGGTTTAATCAAAGGCACTATTAGAGTTAGGTAATGGTTTGATGTCTTCCTTCATTCACTACCTTTCTATAAGGAAAAGCTGTGAAGACACCTAGATAATCATTTACTCGAAGCTTACCGTGATGGACTAATTTGGAGGACCTATTGTTTATTCCTGTCACCAAGGCGATAAGAGCCTAAGAGGCTTGGGTATTTAAGAGAGTCCGCTCCACCCTCCCTCTGGGGAATCTTCAATAAGAAATCCATTTGACAGTCAGTCATGTATCATTACTTGTTGGCACGTACCTTAGCGTATAAAAAAAAGGTGCGCTCACTTGGTCGTCCGAACCCTTGAGTGGGGAGACCTAGTTGTGGGCAATCCTTCGCCGACGGGAGCCTTTCTATACACTCCTATAAATCCACATGTAAACCATAGTTGTATGACCTATAGAAGCCACCCCTTTATGCTTTTGATAACCACATGCATATTATACCTCATACATCACACGCATCTCATGCATCTCACGCATACACACGTCATGTTAACCCCATGTCTTAAAATCCATCATAGATATCTGTTGGGTTAGAGAAAAAAATTATTTGTCAATAAGAGTTTAGCAAACATAGATGTCGGGAAAAGGAAGCTGAGAAACAGAAAACCTTACGGAAAGAATAGAAAGACCATTGGGGGCCTTCAAAAAAAAGAAAAAGAAAAAGAAAATAAAAAAGAAAGAAAAAAAGAAAAAAAATTGTTTGTTTTTTAGTCATTGATAGTTAGACATAAGTCCGATAATGAAATTGTTTGCTTTAGGGTGAAACCTTAGAAACGATAAACTCTTGATGTGATTTTATCTGATACTTTGAGTGATTGATCTATGTTAGACTCGTAAGCACTTGATTATGGTTCTTAGCAGTGAAAACCTGAGTAGTTGGTAAAGTGACTAGTTGAAGAAATTGTAGGTCGGTGAATGACTGTTCACCTAAATGTCTATCCTGATTTGCTTGTGTTATGATGTGTGGTATGGTTGAAAAAAAAAAGTCTTTAAGGAAAATAATTAAACCACCTATAACCGATAAGTGTGAAGCTACCCATGGGCGAGTATTAGGACCACCATCAGGAGAAATGCTACCTTAAAGGGTAGGTGTGTTGGAAAAAAAATAGAAAGAAAAAAAAAAGAAAAAAAGAAGTTCAAATTGAAAAGAAAAAAGAAAGAGAAAAAAGAGAAAGAAAACCATACCACATTGAGCACATAAAAGCAACTGTAGGCATAATTGAGACATCTAGGTTGGTTTGACCCATCGATCCCATTTTTTTTTGACGAAATCATTGAGTTGGCTTACCTGGGGATGAATCTGCAAATGAACCTTTGCACACACACACTTTGAGTCTGGTTTAGATCATTTATTCAAGGACTTGGATTAGAGTTGCGTTCAATGTTTTGAAGGTTCTCTAGTTTCAATACTGGGCATTCTTTGAGGGCAATAATATGTGTAACTATTGGGACTATTTCGTAGCATGTGATATAATATGATGATGTAGAATGCCATATCATGTGGTCCATTTTGACCTAATGTGAGCAGCGGATAGCAGAAAGCTAAATCAAGACTGGGGGCGACAAGTCTACCACCTCGCAAATAAGGGACACAACAAGAACTTGAGCAAATGAGACTAAAGAGGACTGACTAATCACCAGAAAAGAACTGGCAGAAGGAAACAGAAAACAAGCCCAGGGGGCGACTAAAGATTTTTGTAGGCGAGAGGCACCGAGGAGCACAAGGAAGGCCTAACCCATCGGAATAGGAAATACATCAATGCATACATGCATACACGTCACATACACGTATTTTTTGTTTTGTTTTTGTTCGCAGGTTTTGAAGAAAAGGAAAAAGCGGCAAAGACAAGCAATTTCAGGAATGGATCCCAGGTCGAGGCCCACATTATCAGCAGCATCGGGAATGAATCCCATGGTTGAGGCCCATATTATCAGCAGCATCGGGAATGAATCCCAGGGTCGAGGCCCACATTATCAGCAGCATCGGGAATGAATCCCAGGGTTGAGGCCCACTTCATCAGTAGTTTTGGGAATGAAACCCAGGGTTGAGGCCCACATGATCAGCAGTTTCGGGAATGAATCCCAGGGTTGAGGCCCCCATGATCAGAATTTTGGGAATGAATCCCATGGTCGAGGCCCACACTATCAGAAGTTTCAGGAATAAAGCCCAGGGAACAAAGCCCACTCTCAACACAGTTTGGGAATAAAGCCCAGGGGAATAAAACCCTATTTCAACACAGTTCGGGAACAAAGCCCATTCTCTACACAGTTCGGGAATAAAGCCCAGGGAACAAAGCCCATTCTCAACACAATTCGGGAATAAAGCCTAGGGGAATAAAGCCCTATTTCAACACAGTTCGGGAACAAAGCCCACTTTCTACACAGTTCGGGAATAAAGCCAAGGGAACAAAGCCCACTCTCAACACAGTTTGGGAATAAAGCCCAGGGGAATAAAGACCTATTTTAACACAGTTCGGGAACAAAGCCCACTCTCTACACAGTTCGGGAATAAAGCCCAGGGAACAAAGCCCACTCTCAACACAGTTCGGGAATAAAGCCCAGGGGAATAAAGCCATATTTCAACACAGTTCGGGAACAAAGCCCACTCTCAACACAATTCGGGAACAAAGCCCATTCTCTACACAGTTTGGGAATAAAGCCCAGGGAACAAAGCCCACTCTCAACACAGTTCGGGAAAAAAGCCCACTTTCTACACGGTTAGGGAACAAAGCCCACAGTCAACACAGTTTGGGAAAAAAGCCCACTTTCTACACAGTTTGGGAACAAAGCCCAGGGAACAAAGCCCACATTCAGCACAGGTAGGGAACAAAGCCCACAGGTGGTTCGGGAACAAAGCCCATGGGTCAAAAGCACCTCGCTATCATATTCAGCACAGTTCAGGAACAAAGCCCAGGGAACAAAGCCCACATTCAGTACAGCTCGGGAACAAAGCCCACAGGTGGTTCGGGAACAAAGCCCATGGGTCAAAAGCACCTCGCCATCACATTCAACACAATTCGGTAACAAAGCCCACATTCAGCACAACTCGGGAACAAAGCCCACATTCAACACAGTTCAGGAACAAAGCCCACTCTTAGCACAGCCAGGGAATAAAGCCCACACTCGGTGGTTCGGGAACAAAGCCCAGAGGTCGAAGCGCCTCGCCATCAACTCAACTCAGTAACGGTTCGGGAATGGACCACCTCACAGTAACGGTTCGGGAATGGACCACCTCATACAGTAACGCTTCGGGAATGAACCACCTCTTATCAGCTCAGTTTGGTAGTGATTCCTAGAGATCACAGCATCTTACAGGGATGAACCTTGGGGGTTGAAACACCTCACCACCATATCAACTAAGTTCGAAGCAACCGCAAGTCAGATAGCAGCTGGCGAGCCAGGTAAGTAAAAATACATGCATAACTTTGATAGGATTGTCACTGTCACACACTGCACAAGTCTCATCAAAGTGGGGGCGACTGTAGACACTGCATTTTTGCATGACCCGATGATAAGCCTCATATGGAGGCACTACCCGATAAGTTGCGGAAGTCGCGGGAAACAGATGTCGGAAGGGGAAATTTAAGAAATAAACACCTAGCCAGATTCAATTCGTTTGCTTAGCCTCGGGATCGCTCGATTAATCTCTGTTTAACCGTTAGGCTCGATCAAAAATCCCTGTAACCCACACTAATCCACACGCCTAAGCCTCCAAGCCCAATCCAAAAATAATTAAAATATTTAAAACATATGTCTAAATTAAATCACATCCAATTAAATTAAAACAAATCAAATCAAAACAAATCCCCCTTCCTAAATTAAATAAATCACATTCCAAATTAAATAAATCAAATAAATCCCTCTCCTAAACTAAATAGATCACCTTCCTAAATTAAAGAAATCATTTCCTTATAAACAAACTAATTAAATCTTCCCCATGATCACACAATCTCTATTTCCTACCCATACAAGGACAACCCTAACCCACTCTTATAAAAACACACACAAATCAGACAGTTGGACCCCGGGGGGAGAGAGCTCATCACGATAACTCACAAAACAACTGAAAACCCAAATAACTCATGGCAATAACACAAGCAGCCTTTCTCTCTTCTCTTCATTCTCTTTCTAGCCTCTCCCTCTCGCCTCTCTCAACCCTAAACAGCCACGCATGAACCTTCAACCCAGCCAACACCCCTCTCGGCAACCCTCCAACAAAGCCACCACTTCTGGCTTCCTTACACACTCAGCATCAGCAAGCAGGCCACACGGCTTCACCTTAAACAATGACCTCACGCACAGCAACTGCCCAACAAGCCATTGACTTCTTCACACAACAAATATAACCCTAACCTTCCCTGACCTTCCTCTCTCGGTTCACTACTCTTTCTCACCTATCCACACTCTCGACAAAAAGATAAACAACATACACACCCTACCAATCTGCGAACAAAACCCTAAGCCACAAAGCCCTCCATCGAACTAAAACACAAACAAACAAATCACACAGCTCACAAACCCTAAGCCACAAAGCCCTCACCCACTCAAACGCAAACACACAAAGCAAGCCCCATGACCGACCAAAATTAAGCCACCCACTAACTCTCACACATACGTAAACAACAGCAAACCATGCAGCCCTACACGTAGCCATAAAACATGTAGACTCGGCAACAATAAATAACCACCAACAAGCCACTAAAACAACACCCCATTCACCGAAAATACAACAAAAAAAATAATAGCCCTCTCTGTAACCGAAAATAACCCTAAAATAGTCCCAAAATAGCCCCCTAAAACAGTCCCAAAATAACCTAAAACAGTCCCAAAATAACCCCAAAACAGCCCCCTAAACAACCACATGAAATAGCAGCAAAAATCATCCAAAACAGTGAAGAAAACAGAGAAAACAGCGAGCGGAAATAGGGAACCAGTGAACCAGAAAAATAGCGGAAATGTTATATTTTATTTTTTTATCCCGGACACGGCATGCTTGGTTGGACGTGGAATATGTTCAACCAGGCATGCGAAGTCCTACATTGAAAACGGCCAAATTCTTTGGTCATATATTTATTATTCCGCATTTATTTCGTATTATTAGTCTTTTATTATTTCGCATTTAATTTATGTTTATTATTGTTTCATTGTTCCACATTTATTTTGTGTTATTTATCTTTCTTCATTGTTTCGCATGTTTCTCTCTTTGGTTATTTATGGTTATATGCATTATCATGTTTCATGTATGTCAATATTGGGTTAGTAATTGAGTGTTGCCTCTCGTGGTATATCGGATGGAAACCCAGACGTAAATTCCGTAGCCGAATCCGAATGGATGGTAGTGCGGTCTGTACATGGGATACAACTCCACGTACCACTTGAGGAAACATTCACGCATGTGTTCATGAAATTGTGTGCTTACTGTTATGTCGATTTACTTTTATGCATGCAAACTTAGATATAGGTTGTATGCGAACTTAGATATAGGTTGTATGCAAACCTAGATGTAGGTTATTCTTGCGTATGTATGTTGCGTAGACTTGGTTATATTATCGCTTAAATCCGTTCATTACAAGAGGCATAAGTAAGGGACCATTCTGAACCCAACGGTTTGAGGTCTTCCCTTGCAAGGGGAGAGTGCGGCCCTAAATCATTTCCCAATTCACACTGGGTGGCGACTCCATTTTATTTCTCCGGTTTAGTCCCCCACAGGCTACTCCGTACTCCCGATCGGGCCGTGAGCTTGGAACAGCATCACCGATTTCTGTGTCCTACAATATGGATAGCCTGTGACGGAGGGATTATACGTATGCAATGACCTCGACTTGCATAGTTTAGCGAGATTATCTGTGGTCGTCATAATTCATTTGTGGGTGAATTATGGACACGAAATTGGATTCTGTGACGAATAAACCTAAACTTAAAGAGTCCCACAATATGAAGTGTACTCGTTGAGCACTTGGACAACGCGTTATGAATAATATAGATTATTCATAATACTTCTCCTAATTAAATGAGTTAATTTGAATCGTTTAAACGGTTAAACGAAAATACATGCATTAGGGGCATTTCAGTCAATTAATCATTAATGTGTATTTGTATTAGATACTAGATTTGATATGATACATATTAATTATTTGTCAAATAAGACTTTGACACATGCCATTAATATATGTATTTGTTATTTAATGTAAATAAAAATACATATATGATAATAATTAATTATTTAGATATTTAAATGTTAAATATTTAAATAATTAAATAATATCTATATTACATAAATGTTATGCAATATGTTTGTTTATTATTGGTTATATGTGGCATGATTTTAAATAATCTTGAAGTATGTAAATTTGATTTGTCAAACTTAAAGCATTTTTTATTTAATTAGATTAAATTATACAAATGATTAAAATACCCCTAGGTCGATTTTGGCTTGAATTTTAAAGTGAAAATTTTGTTTTTCCTTTCATTCTCCAAGCCTTGGCCAAAACCTCCATCAAAGAAAGCTCTCAAATATTTGTTTGAAGAAATAAAGAAGAAAGTGAAGAATTCAAGGAAAAGCTTAAAGAAAGTTGAAGATTAGTAGGTAATCTTTAATATTCTTAAGTGTGGAAAATTAATTTCTTGTTCTTGAATTACTATAATGGTTCTAGGGTTTATTTACTTCTTAGAAATTGGGGTTTTTTGATTTGGAGGACGGATTTAGAGGCTAGATGCATGTGTGAAGTTTGATTGGATGATATTAGTGTAATATTGATTCAATTTTGTCATTTGATAACTTGTTGCCATTCTAGAGTATTATGACCACTCTTGTAATGCCTATAATTTTTCTTGGGTGTTTCATTGGTGGTGGCTTGGATTGGTGTTGTGATTAATGTGATTAATGTTAAGAAAATTGGAAGCATGAAATATTGATATTTTTTGTTTCTGGATCAGATCTGGAAAACTGGGTTTATGGTGATGAAAATTATGTCATATAAATGTATTGGATGTGTTTTGGGTATTGGAACAATTGTCGGAAATTTTTTCGGAGTTGAAATAAGTGAAAACGGTGAAAAACGGCATTACCATGTGAATTTTGTGCCAACCAGGTGATGGCTGCCCAAATAGTGAATTGGTCACTATTTGGGCAGCCCATGAACTGCCCTAGTACTGTTGGGGCTGACATGGGCAGCCTCCATGTGCATTGGGTGGTCGGTTCGGTAAAAAACGTGTTTTATGCCATTTTACGGAAAAATATTTTCGTAAAAATTTCGCGATATTTCTTAACTATTTATGTCGTCATTTGATATCGAATAAATATGTTTAGGGTAAATATAAATGAATTATTCATATTAGATATTGAATAATTTATTCGGTAATTTAAAAAGATTTAAAATTATGATTTCACCCGAACCGTGAGCTTCTGCTGCGCCCTCGCCAAAAACCCAACAAAAATGGTATCAGAGAAGGTCTGATCCTTCATCCATTACATTAGTCATGCTTGATATATGATATATAATCCAATTTTGATGTTTGCACATGCATGTAATTTAGATGTTTCTTGACTTTTAGTTCTACGCTAACGGGAAACGTAACGGAAATTTAATTGTTAAGTTAAGTTATGTTTTCTAAGGTAGAATTGAACTGTCTAGAAATTGATCTAGATTATATTCTACATTTTATGTAGAGCAATTCTTTCTTGATGAATATCTCCGCTTAAATAAGGCAGTGGAGTGACATGTATTGGATGTATATTTCTTGGTCTGTCGTGTCAATACGGTTTATGGGTATCTTTCTATGGCTGCATCCGAGATCGTGCCAAAGCAGTGAGGGTGTAGTTGAAAGAATTTTATCGATGCCGGATGTATATTTGATACTAGACAAATTCAAGTGAAATTATAAATCCTGAACGTGCCAAAGCTGTCAAGATTACATCGGTAGCTTGAGTTTGTCATTGGCAAGTGAAGCCTTGATACGCCTTCTTGTGAATGTGCCAAAGCTGTCATAACGAGAAACGGTAAAGACCAAAATCAGGAGTCAGAGTGAGTATGATTGACAATGAGTTGTCCACCTAATGAATATACATAGGCGAGATCGTGCCAAAGCTGTTAGTCAAAATATATTCATGGGGTCCACTTCTCACTATGAAATTCGATTTAATTATTTAATTACCATTTTTCGTTGGGGATTACGGTATTACTTAAAGTAGTGGGAGACACTGCTGGGTTAAAAATCCATAACTAAAGTAGTGTGTAATATTATGAAAATTGCCGCTTGTGTGTTTTCCTTATTCTATATTGTTAATAGAATTAAACTTCTAATCCACTGCATGCATATTATTTGAATATGTTTCCTGACTTCACTTATGGTTGCGATTTTCTAGAGTAGGTTCTAGAATGTTAGTAGACTTGGATATTGTTAGATTAGTCAAAACTATCGGAAATTGTTGTTCCGATTTTCTTGAAAATCAAGATGGTTAGTGACTTAGTTGCTAAGTCACAATAGGTAATCTAAATAGATATTTATTTTATGATATAATTGTCTAAAGAGAGTAATTTCTTGTGCGGTAAGAATTGATGTGAATTAGTTCATGTCTCGAGATTCTTGACTGGCTTTAAGAAAACTCCATTATGTATTTGTTTATCTTAAAATGACGTTTCTTGGCTTTAGTGACTTTTAGAAGTCACGTGTTTGACACAGTTTGCTAATCAATTATGTGCAATTGTTGTGAATAATTGAAGGCAAATTATAGAGCTTAAGAAATGAGATGTGTATAGTTGTGTTTTGAGAATTTCGATTCTCATAATACGACAACTATAAGTATTGGATACCAAATCTCTCGTCTGTTATTTAAAATAGTGCTAATGATTATTTTGATATTTGATATTAGAACTTGTGACTACTGGACAGTTACTTGTTCTAAATAAACAATTGTTACATATTTTAATATGATTAGTAGTGTCATTGATGAATAGATAAACATTAAGAAAAATATTCGGTTAACTAAATAACTTAGAATAATATTTTATGAGATTTAATGACATAAGCATTAGATGCATATTCTGTATGGTAAAGGATGGTCTGATACAAGATCACACCATATATCCTTATCCATTTAATGAATATTGTATTCATGATGTGATTAAATCTCATTTAACCAATGATCGTCATTGGACCACAGATTTATTAAACTAATACATTAGATGTATGTAGTTTAATGAATTAGAAATTACCTTGGATAGTTTTCTTTACTTCGTAACTTAATGAATTGTCATGAATTAGTTGCGTGTTTCTAAAAGAATATATATTGAATGTCTTGAATGGTTCGAGAACTTTCAATATGTTTCTGATGAAACGCGGATAGAATATTTTGAATGGTTCAAAGATATTCTATTTGAAGTGTTGAAAACTATATTTTAAAATTCGTCGCGAGTCTTTAAATTGTTCAAAGATGTTTGATATGATCAAACATATGAATTTATGGCAATTAGTTCTAAGGTTATTCAATGAATTTGATTCTTACTCAATATGATTCTTCTATGATTCCATCGTGATGGAATTGGTTAGTGGGAGAAATTGAATCTTATATGATTTGATTCGTTTGATATTGAGTGTTACCGAATTAGTTTTCAATACTCTTGGGGTTATGCTCCTGTTACACTAATTCATCTTTTTAATTAAGGTTCCATTAGTTTCTACAGTTACGTATATGATATGTATAAGTAGAAAATTTGAATCTTAAAAGGTTTGAGATTTGAATCTTTCTTTTGTATAATAGTTATATAATTGAAAGTACTTGTGTCTTGGAGGTACAAGTAAAGTTTATTTTTAATTCTATTTAATATAATATTGTATTCTATTTAATAGAATATCTTTTCTACGATCCCGAGTAATAAAATTGTTTTATTACTTAGTGTGTAACATCGGATGTTGACAATTGTAGAAAAGACTTGACTTATTGAAGTCAAATGTGAGAGTGATAAACTATAATGGAACTATATAATTAATAAGATGAAAAGACCCTATGATATCTTTCGTATAAGTTCAATAGGATGTCAGAATCATTCACAAAGTATTTGATACTTAATGATTCTGTTATTTTCTTTTCGAAGAAAATTATCCTATAACTTATAGTGGAAACGATATTTAAGATCGGTTTCGGAAGTTAGCATTAAACCATAAATCTAAAATTTCTCATAGCTTACTACGATCAAGTTCTGAACTTGATTGAGCTTTCATTATGAATCGTTCATAAAATGTGCAAATTGTTTGCGCAGCAAAAGTAAAGTGAGCTTGTTAAAGATTTGACCTTTATAGTATGACAGTGAGAGAATTTATACTCAGTATTCTATTGTAGATTCTAAGAAAACTTGTCTCTAGTCGCACTAATTGAACAATTAAAGATCTGTTGGTTAATGTTGATATTAAACTATGTATTTTGGCTAAAGAATGAAAAGTGGTGTTCCTGAATGGTTTCTTCGAATGAGAGATCCATTATAGTTTCTTTGTTTTGAAAAGTTCATTCTAGAATGTCCCTGGAGTTTGTATTCTGCTAAGATCACAGTTTGATATACTAGCTTATATAGTCTATTGTAGACTTAGATAAGCATTCCAGAAATCTGTGTTTTCTAATTTTGATAACAGTCAGATTATCTGATTTTATGAAAGCATAAAGAATACACATATGATAATAAAGTCAGTGAGAGCATACAAATTTCTTTCTAGTATTATATATCCTAACGACATTATCATTATTAATGTAATAATGAGATGTTTATGAGGTAAAAGATTTACCTAACTGTTCTTTTCTCCGTGAAAATAGTCGGAGTAGACTTTGTTATATTTGATATAAAGTTTCATATATGATATAAAACTAAAAGACTTGTGAGATACTTTTATTAGTCATGCATTAGATATGATCTAATAAAGGACACAACAAGATTATTTGTGTGACAGTTAGTGTGTCTCTTGTATATAGTATTTATCTTTCGTGATTCCTTAGTCAAAAGAGAAATTGATTAGAATATTTAATCAATCTTATGCATTATAGAATGATGGAATAATGAATACTATATTATGTACGATTAAAGATATCAATTTAATTGTAATTGTTACGAGTTATTTTGATATGTTGTAGACCATAAGATGTGTCTTGAAACATTTTCTTTGTTATTTTTGAGATATTAAGAACAAGTTTCTTATTCATGGAGAATATAATCTGCAACCATTAGGGTCAGATTAGTTTTGAGTCTAATTATGACATTAGATGGTCCACGTCATATAAAGTCAGAAAAGATGCAGTGGGAGTGTCATGGCTGATTCTACTGTATTAGTAGAATTAATTGTAACTTATGAAGTATTGACTTATGAAGTTACATAGTGACCTTATAGATTAGAAGTTTTTGATATTAATACTGTGTTTGCAGTTGTCTCATAATATTTTGATTCAATCTCTAAATACATAGATAACTCAGTAGCTATAGTACAATATTGATATTCCATCTAAGTCATTTTGATGTAGAACTTGGGTTATACAAAATATGAATGATGATGGTTAAGGGAAATGATTGGGTTTGTTGGACAAACACAATTTGTTATTGCGGGATTACTTGATGTTGCCTACCTTTTAAGTGTTAAGTGAGCTTTTAAGAACCATAAGTATGTGATACACATTTAGATGTGTATATGATACCGTGGATTGGCTGTTGGAGTTTCTACGGCCCCAAGGATCGATTATCATGCAAGAAATACAAGTGAATACATACGAGGGAGTTGCGGAATACTCACATCGATCGGTTGAGCGACGCGAGAGGCAACAAAACTCGAACTTTCTGCCCACTGGACTGCTCGGCAGTGAGCTGCTGTCCTCTACCATTTTCGGCCATTGTTGGTCCTCCAAGCAAGCTCCAAGCTTCGTCAAACGATTCCAAGCTCATGGGTGGACTTCCCTATCACCTTCACATGTCTCTCGGAGTGCTAGCTCTCTTGATTTTTGCCACAAAAATCAAACACTTGCTTCCCTTTTCTTCCTCCATTTACACGGTCAAACCAGTGAGTTTTTGAGAAGAAAATATGGCATGTTGGCCGAATAGAGAGATGAAAGAAAATGGTTCCAAATTCGTGAACCAATAAAAGAGTGAGAGATAATGAATTGTTTTAGGTTTTTGTATATCTAATACAAAAAACCAAAAAGTCAAATACTAATAAAAAATTGTAAATGTCTTTCAAACAACTCCATCAACTCACATCACTCATGAATAGTGACTTACGTCTATCACTCAAAGTGAAAGACATCTATCACTTGATTGACGAATGATGTGACGATAGATGCGACTAGCGATTTGACGTTTAATTTGACTTGCGTGCCGCACTCGAATTTGAAATGTGAATGCGCTCGCAAACAATCCCGGGCTCGGGTTCGCTAATTCCAAATTAACGAATTTTTCGTTGCGACGTAATTAAATCTAATTTAATTAAATAATCATGCCTAGCATAATTACTATTCATATCGCTAACAAATTAATTCTAAATTAATTCGTTCTCCCGAATTAAAATCTAATTTTAATTCCGCGTCGAAATCCAATTTCGTATAATATATCGAATATATTATTTTATCGATTAATTCCAAATTAATCGTTATCTCTCTTTAAATGATATTTTATCCCAGATAAAATATCTCCGCAATTAATCCCAGATTAATTTTCTCTCTCATCTAATTAATCCCAGATTAATTAAAAGAGTGAGTCATACGTCATCGGTGAATCTTTGGGAAGCAACCCATGAAATCCCCGGATATGTTGGCAGTAAATTCGGTCGTCGGACTATCCGAACACGTAAGTACCTAGTACTAAGTTTATACCGATTTACAAGACAAGGTTGGCTTCTAACAAAGCGCCATGCCTACCCAATTCTCAAGAAATATCATTACAGGAATAAGGATCTATATCAGACGTAGTATAGGTAGTATTGCGTATTTCGATCCAGTATCGAATGATCACATGCAAGGCCTGTGGCTGGTACAGTGTATGCCCCGTACGAAACATATATCGGATTACCAGCAACTAGTCTCTTTAATATCGGATAATCATGACAAAGTCATATTATCCCGACGGTTGCAACCTTTTTAGAGAACCAGTTCTGTATCCCTACGCGATCATCATCTCCATATGACTGGAGTGATACTTCCGTCTTGACATCACACCCAACACACTACGATTCTCGATATACCCAGAAGAGGCATACACAGAAATCGGTTAAAGCCTTGGACGACCAAAACCAAAGTATATTGATTGTCGCAAGTATTAGCGGTGCAAGTCTCAGGTTAAGACCAAATACACCTACCCTGATTTCGGACTTCCATAGACACATAGTCATACTACCAATGGAATTCAGAGGGGGTCTATCCAGAGCGAAGCTGTTTCCCGTACCATCGGTAAAACACAACCTCCTATTACACTTGCATGAGTATCCTATACCCAAATATATGAGAACTATGTCGTTGTGCCCTCACAACGCGCACAAGTGTAATACTAGTCTTTTACGTATTTATCGATGTCCAATCTCGATAATACTCTGACTAGGGATATTTAATGATTTATCCTTCGTGGACTGATATTGTCTCATATCATTTTCAATCCAGGAACAAATCATAAGGACCTCCTATCATTTATACATCTTGGTGATCTAATCACAAATGATAAGAGAGCAATCTCCTTTGTCACATAGTTAATTTGTACAACAACACCATGATCTGTACAAATAGTGACGCTATGGGTCATAATTGTCCAACATTGGCACTATAGAAAGTGGGAGAAATTGTTAGGGTTGGTGCTCGGAGTGCCAATCTAGATCGTATTTATGTCTGATTCATGAATACGAATAATTCATTTTTCCATAATATTATTTATTTAATGGTAGCACCTATTGTCTTTTATATACATATTCGATCTAATTATGATTAGATATCTAATTATGATTAGATTGAAACTAAATCTGATTTAGTGATACGTG
>SKCR01032450.1:0-21521 GCA_019454045.1 Zanthoxylum bungeanum
CACTCTAAATCAACTGAAATTTTCAAACAAATCGGCCCATTATCATTTTAGAAGCTTTTGGGCTAACTGTCATAGGAATGAACTCGTCCCAGTTTAAATGGCCCAACAAATTCACATCTCATGGCAATGAGCCCAACTAAATCCAAATGGTAATGTCCGAACACAAGCACAAAGTGGCCCATCAACACTTAGAAGCCTTTTGCCCAATCGTCATAAAATACATTCTTGTCCCAGTTTAAATGGCCCAACGCCCATATCACATGACAAATGGTCCAATGGATCCAAACGGCGATGTTCCCAAACACAAGCATAAAGAAAAGATAATGCAAACATAAAACAATAATTTCTACCCAATGGCCCATCAACATTTCAGAAGCTTTGGGCCTAGTAGTCTTAAGGTACGAACTCGCCCCAGTTTAAATGGCCCAGAAAGTCCGTATTTTTGACAATAGTCAACTGCATCGAAATGAGGATGGTCCACAAGCACATATTCAAGGAATAATTGTTACTTTAACCATACAAACCCGGTCTATGGGTGGGTTCGCAAGAGTGTAGACAAAGGCTCTCATCGGCGAAGGATGGCCCACAACTAGGTCTCCCCACTCAAGGGTTCGAGCAACCAAGTGAGAGCACCCTTTTTTATACATTAAGGTACGTGCCAATGAGCTATGGTGTGTGACTGACTGTCAAATGGATTTCCCGTTGTAGATTCCCCAGAGGGAAGGTGGAGCGAGGCTCACTTAAATACCCAAGCCTCTTTGGCTCTTATCGCTTGGTGACAGGAATAAACAACGAGTCCTCAAATTAGTCCATCACAATAGGCTAAGGTAGATGGTTATATATGTGCCTTCACAGCTTTTCCTTCTAGGAAGGTAGTGAATGAAGAAAGACACCAAACCATTACCTAGCCTCAAGATGCCCTTGATTAAACCCTCACTTTATCCACTATAGACACGCGTCAATTAGAACATAAATCCAAACATTACAAGACAATATTTCAGGGCCGATTCTCTATCCCCAGTGGAGTCGCCAAATTATGGGAACACAGGATCTGGGGCGACGCATGCTGTTTCAGGGCTTGCGGCCTGGTTGGGAGTAGGGAATAGTCCGGGGGACTAAACCGGAGAATAATGGAGTCGCCACCCGGTGTGAACCGGGAAAATGATATTTAAGGCCGCACTCCACCCCTCGTAAGGGAAGACCTCAAACCGTTGGGTTCGGAATGGTCCCTTATTTATGCCACTTGTAAGGAAATGATTTATGTAATAATTTAATCAGGTTTAAGTAAAACTTGTTTCCAAGAGTATCATGCTTCTAAATTCACATGTACAAAATAAAACTTACACTTAAACTTACATATATTTCACATCTAAGATTGCATGCTTGAAAGTACATCAAAGGAGCGACGAACATACAACTTCATTGGCATATTATATTCAAGAAAACACAAGAACACATACTAACCACACAAGCACACATGTGAGCACCTTCCCAAGTGGTACGTGGAATTGTATCCCAAGTATAGACCGTACTACCGTCCATTCGGAATCGGCTACGGAATTTATGTCTGGGTTTCCATCCGATATACCACAAGAAATAATACTCAAATGTTATCATGACATATGTATATGAAGTGTAATACGTTAAACACATTGTACTCATACATGTGGGGAATACAGATGAATGACACCTACACAATCTGCGTAATACAGAGAAACTATCAGGTTCATCATACGAGGGAATAGCTACTAGGGACAATTATGTACGAAATCTGACGAAAATAACTCATTTCAGTGGGCGCGCGTTCGTGTAGCGTTCGAGAACGCGTTCGAACGGAGCCTGACCTGATGCATGAAACACTAAGAAGATGCGTGCACGTTCGCGTAGAGTTTGATAACGCGTTCGAACGGTAAACAAAAGGTTCCGTTCGTTTATAGCGTTCGAGAACGCGTTCGAACGGAACCAGACCAGATACATGATGAAACTAAGAAAGTGTGTGCGCGTTCGCATAGCGTTATAAACGCGTTCGAATGGTAAACAGAAGGTTCGCGTTCGTATGGCGTTCGAGAACGCGTTCGAACGAAACCAGACCTGATGCATGATGAAACTAAGAAAGTGCGTGCGCGTTCGCGTAGCGTTTGTAAACGCGTTCGAACGGTAAACAGAAGGTTCGCGTTTGTATACCGTTCGAGAACGCGTTCGAACGGAACCAGACCTGATGCATGCAATACATTCATTGGCAAACAAATCCACAATGTGGGACCTCGTGTATCCGATTGAACTCATCTCACACCCAACCGGATATACACCAACCGGCGCGGTGAAGCATCGTGGTAAAAGATTTTAACCCCTCCAAATAGGGGACCTTTAATCCGACTTACTAAGCCCATGCGCCCGATCGCATCATGCATACAAAGAATAAAGAAACAATAATACCAAACTTAGTATGCCCGATTGAACGTATCTTGCATTCAACCGAACACACATCAACCGGCGCAGCAAAACATCGTGGTAAAGGGTTTTAACCCCTTCAAATATGGGACCTTTCATCGCACTTACTAAGCCCATGCGCTCGATTGAATCATGCATAAATAAGCAACATGCAGAATTCAAGTGACGAAAAATAAATAAATCAAAGCAACACAACACAAAAGAGGGTGCAGTTTACTCAAGCGGTACGTGGAGTTGTATCCTGAGTACAGATATTACTACCTTCCTTCGGAATCGGCTATGAAATTTATGTCCGGGTTTCCATCCGATATACCGCGAGAGTTGACACATCTCTCATTTTATTCCAAGGCCACAACATACAACATCTCATAATTCATGCATAATTATCTACTCAAGGGCCACAACATGCATTTCAACATAACAATCATGCAAGCAATACTCAATAAATAATACAAATAAAACAGAAAATGAGTGTGGAAAATACCCTCAGGTCTAACCTTTTTTGCCAACTTTTAGGCTTGTTTTCACGGACGTCGGAAGGGTAAGACTCCTCAACTTCTCCAGTTCACTAGTTTAGCGTCCTAGCTCACTGTTTTACTGTTTTGCTTGCTGTTCGGTCTCCGTTCTGCTGTTGTTCGGCCTCCCTTTTGCTACTCACTGTTCAGGTCACTTGTTTTGACGTTTCAACGGACTGTTCTGAGTGTTTTTTTGTGGGTTTTTAGTGTAGTCTTGTGTGATTATTTTAGGATTATGAATGCAGTTTTTATGTTACTGTTTTGAGGATTTTAGGGACTGTTTTAAGAGGATTTGGCTGCTATTTTGGGGGGTATTTTCGGTGATGTGTGGGGAATTTATGGAGGTGGGTTTCAGGGTGGTTAGGGGACGTATTGGTGGTTGTTAATGGCTGTTAAAATTCGGCAATGGAGGGGATGGAGGATAGTGGTATTCTCGGCCAAAGAATGAGAGATGAATGGAAGAGTTTTGTTTGTGCTTCTTGCTATTGCCGTGAGTGGCTAGGGTTCTTGGTGTTGTGATTTTCGTGTAAGTCTTGTGTATGAGCTAGCGGACTGCATGTCTTGGTTAAGGGTTGTTTATATAGAGAATGGCTAGGGCTTCACCTTGTCTCACAAGGAAGGGATTTGATTTTGTGTTGAGCAAGGAAAGTCAAAGATTGGGGGGGACAAATTTGGTTTAGATTAGGAAGTCAATATCTTTAATTTGTTATAATTGATTTTAATTAGGCATTACATCTTTTTAATTTAGTATGTGATTTTGTTTAGTTAGGAAGGAATCTTGTGTAATTGGTGGGTGAATATCTTAATTAAGGAATTAAAATATTTGATTGATTTTAATGTTTATTTTAATTTGGTATGTGATTTTTAGATTTGTTTTGATTTCACCATGTATTAAATATTTGTTTTAAGTGGGCTTGGGCGTGTGGGCCAAGGCTTGGGCGAATTGGGCTTAATGTGAGGCTAGCAGCAAAACCAGAATTACCGACACCGTTTGAACGCCTCCTCGAACGCGGCACGAACGCTTGCAATCTGTTTGCCGTTCGAACGCATACACGAACGCAGCACAAACGAAAACAGTGAACTTTGTTTATTCTGAATTTCCCCTTCCGATGTCCGTTTTCCGTGACCTCCGTGACTTAAAAGGTAGTGTCTCCAAATGAGACTCATCATAGAGACTTATGTGCACAAAATGCAGTGCCTACAGTCGCCCCCACTTTGATGGGACTTGTGTAATGTGTAACAGTGACAATTCTATCAAAGTTATGCAATGCATTTTCACTTACCTGGCTCGCCAGCTGCCACTTGACTTACCATGTGTTGAGTTGAGTTGATTTGGTGGTGAGGTGCTGCGACCCCTGGTTCACTCTCAAACCGTGATCCATTTTTAGAGTGCCATTTTCGGCATCTTTTGTGTGTGTGCTCCATTTTGGAGTGCTATTTCCGGCATTTGCTGTGTGTGTTCCATTTTGGAACGCCATTTTCGGCATCTGTTGTGAGTGCTCCATTTTGGAGTGCCAGTTTCAGCGTTTGCTGTGTGTGCTCCATTTTGGAACGCCATTTTCGGCCTTTGCTTTGTGTGCTCCATTTTGGAGCGCCATTTTCGGCATTTGCTGTGTGTGCTCCACTTTGAACGCCATTTTCGGCATTTGCTGTGTGTGCTCTACTTTGGAACGCCATTTTCGGCCTCTGCTGTGTGTGCACCATTTTGGAACGCCATTTTCGGCATTTGCTGTGTGTGCTCCACTTTAGAACGCCATTTTCGGCCTCTGCTGTGTGTGCTCCATTTTGGAACGCCATTTTCGGCATCTGTTGTGAGTGCTCCATTTTGGAGTGTCATTTTTGGCGTCTGTTGTGAGTGCTCCATTTTGGAGTGCCATTTTCGGCGTCTGCTATGTGTGCTCCATTTTGGGGCGCCATTTTCGGCATTTGTTGTGGTAGCGATCATTTTCCGAACCGTGCTGTGCGAGAATGTGGCTCATTTTTGAACCGTTATTTGATGAGATGGTCTTTGCCGCTACAAACCTGAGAACACAAAACAAACATTGCATGTATGTGATATGTATGCATGTATGCATGTATATGTATCATATTCCAATGGGCTAGGCCTTCCTTGGTCCATTTCCGAACCGTGCTCCATTTTCAGAGTGCCATTTTCAGCGAGATGAGATAATGATCCATTTCGAACCGTGCTCCATTTTTAGAGTGCCATTTTCGGCAAGATGTGATAGTAGTTCATTTTCGAACCATGCTCCACTTTCGGAGTGCCATACTCGGCCAAACTGATGCTGATGTGGGCTCACCCCTGGGACTCGTCCCTAAACTGAAACTGATGTGGGCCTCGGCCCTGGGACTCATCCCCAAACTGATGCTGACATGGGCCTCGCCCCCAGACCGATACTGATATGGGCCTCGGCCCTGGGACTCATCCCAAAACTGTTACTGATGTAGGCCTCGGCCCTGAGACTCATCTCTAAACTGATACTGATGTGGGCCTCGGCCTTGGGACTCATCCCCAAACTGATGCTGACATGGGCCTCGCCCCCAGACCGAGACTGATATGGGCCTCGCTCCAAACTGATACTGATTCATTTCTTAAACTGACTGTACTGTTGTTGCTTCCGAAGATTCCCCGTGTTCTAAACATCACTGAATTTCATAGTATCAAGGTTGGATGTTTTTCTCAAATATACTTATGTTGCAGGTTGGAGGGAGATACTCATGTATGTAAACGAAATGAACATCTTTATTATCATTTAAGAAATGGTTCGAACATGTAGATCAAATCAATGTCTATATCAAAAATGCAGGATCAAATAAACTAGGAGGAACAACTTCATCATTCGCAGCATTGCCTTCTTTCTTGGCCTACGGTTATTCACTGTCATCCCCTATCTCCATGTAAGAAGCTTGGTGGTTAATGGTTTGGAGGACAAAAGTTTCGGGCAATCCAGAGTTGATCATGTAGGTGGGTGGTGGAACGGAATGGTAATTTGGTAGGGGGTTCCAATATGTGTTGGGTTGTTCTTTCTCTGGGTCAGGTATTTTGTGAGCATCGATGAGGTTTTGGATTCCATTCCTAAGGCGGGTGCAGTTGTCAGTTTCGTGGCCTCTCCTCTGATGGAAGTGACAATACAAGCTTAGGTCAAGGTTGGGTGGTATAAGATCTGGAAGTGGTTTAGGCTCTAAGGGTTTTAGGAGTCCTTGTCCCTTCAACTTCTCAAGCACCTTAGATAACGACTTCCCCAGGTTAGAGAAATACTGGTTCTTGATGGAAGCGACCTCGGCAGTAGCGGGTTTAGTCTTAGAATGCCCCCCAAAAGTTCTTCTATTCTGGCCATAAAACTTTCTGTTTTCAGCCTCCTCTTCTTCAATATCCATAACAGTCTCTCTCAACTGTCGGAAATCAGTAATCATGGAGGTCATCCTCCTCAGCTTACCATAAATAGAGGGCTTTGTGCCCTTGATAATCATCTTAATTTAGTCTTTCTCTGAAGGCCGAGTTTGCATTTTCAGAAGCTGGCTTCTCCAGCGATCCACATACTCTTTGAAACTTTCATCTGGCTTCTGTTTAATGTTCTCCAAATCACGGAGTGACAAGTCAATCTCTAAGTCTGTAACATACTGCTTCAGAAAAGCATCAGCTAGTTCCCTCCAATCTTCCTTAACCTTCTTCTCAAGGCTATGATACCAAACCACAGGTGCCCCCTCGAGTGACATCCCAAACATCTTTTGGACTTGGCGCTGTGATAGGCCCACTAAACTCATGACTGAGACATATTGCTGCAGATGGACTCTCGGGTCTTCATTCCCATTAAACTTGGCCATGTTAGGCATTTTAAACTGAGCTGGCAGCTGTTCTCCGAAGGTCATTGCCTCATAATCTAACAACTCTTCATGTTTACCCCTCATTTTACGGGTAACTGTTTCAACCTGATCCCAAAGCTTCTGAAATTCTGCCTGATACCCAATCACTTTGCCTGTTGCATACTCTGCCATGTCATCATCAAAAGTGGGGATATCATCCCCCAACCCATTCGGAGGCTCCTTGCGCCTCACATTCTCAGAATTTCCCCCAGCACGGGGTACAACCATATTTGCCATAGCAGTAGTCAAGGCTTGCAACTGTTCGGTAATCTTGGAGAAACCATTTTCCAACTGATCTATCCGGGATACCTCATTATCGGATGTACTCATATCTGTTACCGGTCTTTTGGTGAGTCTTCCCTCTTCCCTAACCCAACGGGAATATTTGATGGCTTCATAACACAAGGATTAGCATGATATATGTATGCATGGGGTGTATGAGATGCATGTAACATATATAACATACTAAATCAACTAAATTTTTCAAACAAATCGGCCCATTATCATTTTAGAAGCTTTTGGGCTAACTGTCATAGGAATGAACTCGTCCCAGTTTAAATGGCCAACAAGTTCACATCTCATGGCAAGGAGCCCAACTAAATCCAAATGGTAATGTTCCGAACACAAGCACAAAGTGGCCCATCAACACTTAGAAGCCTTTGGCCCAATCTTCATAAAATACGTTCTTGTACCAGTTTAAATGGCCCAACAAGCCCATATCACATGACAAATGGTCCAAATGGATCCAAACGGCGATGTTCCCAAACACAAGCATAAAAGAAAGATAATGCAAACATAAAATAATAATTTCTACCCAATGGCACATCAACATTTCAGAAGCTTTGGGCCTAGTAGTCTTAAGGTACGAACTCGCCCCAGTTTAAATGGCCCAGCAAGTCCGTATTTCTGACAATAGTCCAACTGCATCCAAATGAGGATGGTCCACAAGCACATATTCAAGGAAATAATTGTTACTTTAACCATTCAAACCCAGTCTATGGGTGGGTTCTCAAGAGTGTGGACAAAGGCTCTCATCGGCGAAGGATGGCCCACAACTAGGTCTCCCCACTCAAGGGTTCGAGCAACCAAGTGAGCGCACCCTTTTTTATACATTAAGGTACGTGCCAATGAGCTATGGTGTGTGACTGACTGTCAAATGGATTTCCCGTTGTAGATTCCCCAGAGGGAAGGTGGAGCGAGGCTCACTTAAATACCCAAGCCTCTTAGGCTCTTATCGCTTGGTGACAGGAATAAACAACGAGTCCTCCAAATTAGTCCATCACAATAGGCTAAGGGTAGATGGCTATATAGGTGTCTTCACAACTTTTCCTTCTAGGAAGGTAGTGAATGAAGAAAGACACCAAACCATTACCTAGCCTCAAGATGCCCTTGATTAAACCCTCACTTTATCCACTATAGACACGGTAAATTAGAACATAAATCCAAACATTACAAGACAATATTTCGGGGCCGATTCTCTATCCCAAGTGGAGTCGCCAGATTGTGGGAACACAGGATCTGGGGTGACGCATGCTATTCCAGGCTCGCGGCCTGGTTGGGAGTAGGCAATTGTCCGGGGGATTAAACCGAAAAATAATGAAGTCGCCACCCGGTGTGAACCGGGAAAATGAGATTTAAGGCCGCACTCCACCCTCGCAAGGGAAGACCTCAAACCGTTGGGTTCGGAATGGTCCCTTACTTATGCCACTTGTAAGGAAATGATTTATGTAATAATTTAATCAGGTTTAAGTAACACTTGTTTCCAAGAGTATCATGCTTCTAAATTGACATGTACAAAATAAAACTTACACCTAAACTTACATATATTTCACATCTAAGATTGCATGCTTGAAAGTGCATCAAAGGAGCGACGAACATACAACTTCATTGGCATATTATATTCAAGAAAACACAAGCACACATACTAACCACACAAGCACACATGTGAGCACCTTCCCAAGTGGTATGTGGAATTGTATCCCAAGTACAGACCGTACTACCGTCCATTCGGAATCAGCTACAGAATTTATGTCTGGGTTTCCATCCGATATACCACAAGAAATAATACTCAAATGTTATCATGACATAGGTATATGAAGTGTAATACGTTAAACACATTGTACTCATACATGTGGGGAATACAGATGAATGACACCTACACAATCTTGCGTAATACAGAGAAAGAATCAGGTTCATCATACGAGGGAATAGCTACTAGGGACAATTATGTACGAAATCTGATGAAAATAACTCAGTTCAGTGGGCGCGCATTCGTGTAGCGTTCGAGAACGCGTTCGAACGGAGCCTGACCTGATGCATGAAACACTAAGAAGATGCGTGCACGTTCGCGTAGCATTTGATAACGCGTTCGAACGGTAAACAGAAGGTTCGCGTTCGTATAGCATTCGAGAACGCGTTCGAACGGAACCAGACCTGATGCATGATGAAACTAAGAAAGTGCGTGCGCGTTCGCGTAGCGTTTGTAAACGCGTTCGAACGGTAAACAGAAGGTTCGCGTTCGTATGGCGTTCGAGAACGCGTTCGAACGGAACCAGACCTGATGCATGATGAAACTAAGAAAGTGCATGCGCGTTCGCGTAGCTTTTGTAAACGCATTCGAACGGTAAACAAAAGGTTCGTATTCGTATAGCGTTCGAGAACGCGTTCGAACGGAACCAGACCTGATGCATGCAATACATTCATAGGCAAACAAATCCACAATGTGGGACCTCGTGTATCCGATTGAACTCATCTCACACCCAACCGGATATACACCAACCGGCGCGGTGAAGCATCGTGGTAAAAGATTTTAACCCCTCCAAATATAGGACCTTTAATCCGACTTACTAAGCCCATGCGCTCGATCGCATCATGCATACAAAGAATAAAGAAACAATGATACCAAACTTAGTATGCCCGATTGAACGTATCTTGCATTCAACCGAACACACATCAACCGGCGCGGCAAAACATCGTGGTAAAGGGTTTTAACCCCTTCAAATAGGGGACCTTTCATCGCACTTACTAAGCCCATGCGCTCGATTGAATCATGCATAAATAAGCAACATGCAGAATTCAAGTGACGAAAAATAAATAAATCAAAGCAACACAACACAAAAGAGGGTGCAGTTTACTCAAGCGGTACGCGGAGTTGTATCCCGAGTACAGATCATACTACCGTCCATTCAGAATCGGCTATGAAATTTATGTCCGGGGTTCCATCCGATATACCGCGAGAGTTGACACATCTCTCATTTTATTCCAAGGCCACAACATACAACATCTCATAATTCATGCATATTTATCTACTCAAGGGCCACAACATGCATTTCAACATAACAATCATGCAAGCGATACTCAATAAATAATACAAATAAAAAAGAAAACGAGTGTGGAAAATACCCTCAGGTCTAACCTTTTTGCCAACTTTTAGGCTTGCGTTTCACGGACGTCGGAAGGGTAAGGCTCCTCAACTTCTCCGGTTCACTGGTTTAGCGTCCTAGCTCACTGTTTTACTGTTTTGCTTGCTGTTCGGTCTCCGTTCTGCTGCTGTTCGGCCTCTGTTTTGCTGCTCACTGTTCAAGTCACTTGTTTTGACATTTCAACGGACTGTTCTGAGTGTTTTTTGTGGATTTTTAGTGTAGTCTTGTGTGATTATTTTAAGGATTATGAATGCAGTTTTTATGTTACTGTTTTAAGGATTTTAGGGACTGTTTTAAGAGGATTTGGCTGCTGTTTTGGGGGTGTATTTTCGGTAATGTGTGGGGAGTTTATGGAGGTGGTTTTCAGTGGTGGTTAGGGGCTGTATTGGTGGTTGTAATGGCTGTTAAAATTCGGCAATGGAGGGGATGGAGGATAGTGGTATTCTCGGCCAAAGAATGAGAGATGAATAGAAGAGTTTTGTTTGTGCTTCTTGCTATTGCCGTGAGTGGCTAGGGTTCTTGGTGTTGTGATTTTCGTGTAAGTCTTGTGTATGAGCTAGCGGACAGCATGTCTTGGTTAGGGGTTGTTTATATAGAGAATGGCTAGGGCTTCACCATGTCTCACAATGAAGGGATTTGATTTTGTGTTGAGCAAGGAAAGTCAAAGATTGGGGGGGACAAATTTGGTTTAGATTAGGAAGTCAATATCTTTAATTTGTTATAATTGATTTTAATTAGGCATGACATCTTTTTAATTTAGTATGTGATTTTGTTTAGTTAGGAAGGAATCTTGTGTAATTGGTGGTGAATATCTTAATTAAGGAATTAAAATATTTGATTGATTTTAATGTTTATTTTAATTTGGTATGTGATTTTTAGATTTGTTTTGATTTCACCATGTATTAAATATGTGTTTTAAGTGGCCTTGGGCGTGTGGGCCAAGGCTTGGGCAAATTGGGCTTAATGTGAGGCTAGCAGCAAAACCAGAATTACCGACACCGTTCGAACGCCTCCTCGAACGCGGCACGAACGCTTGCAATCTGTTTTCCGTTCGAACGCATACACGAACGCAACACGAACGAAAACAGTGAACCTTGTTTATTCTGAATTTCCCCTTCCGATGTCCGTTTTCCGTGACCTCCGTGACTTAAAAGGTAGTGTCTCCAAATGAGACTCATCATAGGGACTTGTGTGCAAAAATGCAGTGCTTACAGTCGCCCCCACTTTGATGGGACTTGTGTAATGTGTAACAGTGACAATTCTATAAAAGTTATGCAATGCATTTTCACTTACCTGGCTCGCCAGCTGCCACTTGACTTACCATGTGTTGAGTTGAGTTGATTTGGTGGTGAGGTGCTGTGACCCCTGGTTCACTCTCGAACCGTGCTCCATTTTTAGAGCGCCATTTTCGGCATCTTTTGTGTGTGTGCTCCAATTTGGAGCGCCATTTCCGGCATTTGCTGTGTGTGTTCCATTTTGGAACGCCATTTTCGGCATGTGCTGTGTGTACTACATTTTGGAATACCATTTTCGGCCTTTGCTACGTGTGCTCCATTTTGGAGCGCCATTTTCGGCATTTGCCGTGTGTGCTCCACTTTGGAACGCCATTTTCGGCATTTGCCGTGTGTGCTCCACTTTGGAACGCCATTTTCGGCCTCTGCTGTGTGTGCTCCATTTTGGAATGCCATTTTCGGCATGTGCTGTGTGTACTACATTTTGGAATACCATTTTCGGCATTTGCCGTGTGTGCTCCACTTTGGAACGCCATTTTCGGCATTTGCCGTGTGTGCTCCACTTTGGAACGCCATTTTCGGCCTCTGCTGTGTGTGCTCCATTTTGGAATGCCATTTTCAGAATTTGCTGTGTGTGCTCCACTTTTGAACGCCATTTTCGGCCTCTGCTGTGTGTGCTCCATTTTGGAATGCCATTTTTGGCATCTGTTGTGAGTGCACCATTTTGGAGTGCCATTTTCGGCGTCTGTTGTGAGTGCTCTATTTTGGAGTGTCATTTTCGGCGTCTGCTATGTGTGCTCCATTTTGGGGCGTCATTTTCTGCATTTGTTGTGGTAGCGGTCCTTTTCCGAACCGTGCTGTGCGAGAATGTGGCTCATTTTTGAACCGTTATTTGATGAGATGGTATTTGCCGCTACAAACCTGCGAACACAAAACAAACATTGCATGTATGTGATATGTATGCATGTATATGTATCATATTCCGATGGGTTAGGCCTTCCTTGGTCCATTTCCGAACCGTGATCCATTTTCAGAGTGCCATTTTCAGCGAGATGAGATGATGATCCATTTCGAACCGTGCTCCATTTTTAGAGTTCCATTTTCGGCAAGATGTGATAGTAGTTCATTTTCGAACCAAGCTCCACTTTCGGAGTGCCATACTCGGCCAAACTGATGCTGATGTGGGCCTGCCCCTGGGACTCGTCCCTAAACTAAAACTGATGTGGGCCTCAGCCCTGAGACTCATCCCTAAACTGATGCTGACATGGGCCTCGCCCCCAGACCGATACTGATATGGGCCTCAGCCCTGGGACTCATCCCAAAACTGTTACTGATGTATGCCTCGGCCCTGAGACTCATCCCTAAACTGATACTGATGTGGGCCTCGGCCTTGGGACTCATCCCCAAACTGATGCTGACATGGGACTCGCCCCCAGACCGAGACTGATATGGGCCTCGTCCCAAACTGATACTGATTCATTTCTGAAACTGACTGTACTGTTGTTGCTTCCGAAGATTCCCCGTGTTCTAAACATCACTGAATTTCATAGTATCAAGGTTGAATGCTTTTCTCAAATATACTTATGTTGCAGGTTGGAGGGAGAGACTCATGCATGTCAACAAAATGAACATATTTATTATCATTTAAGAAATGGTTCGAACAGGTAGACCAAATCAATGTCTATATCAAAAATGCTGGATCAAATAAACTAGGAGGAACAACTTCATCATTCGCAGCATTGCCTTCTTTCTTGGCCTACGGTTATTCACTGTCATCCCCTATCTCCATGTAAGAAGCTTGGTGGTTAATGGTTTGGAGGACAAAAGTTTCGGGCAATCCAGAGTTGATAATGTAAGTGGGTGGTGGAACGGAGTGGTAATTTGGTAGGGGGTTCCAATATGTGTTGGGCTGTTCTTTCTCTGGGTCAGGTATTTTGTGAGCATCGATGAGGTTTTGGATTTCATGCCTAAGGCGGATGCAGTTGTCAGTTTCGTGGCCTCTCCTCTGATGGAAGTGACAATACAAGCTTAGGTCAAGGTTGGGTGGTATAGGATCTGGAAGTGGTTTAGGCTCTAAGGGTTTTAGGAGTCTTTGTCCCTTCAACTTCTCAAGCACCTTAGATAACGACTTCCCCAGGTTAGAGAAATACTGGTTCTTGATGGAAGCGACCTCGGTAGTAGCGGTTTAGTCTTAGAATGCCCCCCAAAAGTTCTTCTATTCTGGCCATAAAACTTTCTGTTTTCAGCCTCCTCTTCTTCAATATCCATAACAGTCTCTCTCAACTGTCGGAAATCAGTAATCATGGAGGTCATCCTCCTCAGCTTACCATAAATAGAGGGCTTTGTGCCCTTGATAATCATCTTAATTTAGTCTTTCTCTGAAGGCCGAGTTTGCATTTTCAGAAGCTGGCTTCTCTAGCGATCCACATACTCTTTGAAACTTTCCTCTGGCTTCTGTTTAGTGTTCTCCAAATCACGGAGTGACAAGTCAATCTCTAAGTCTGTAACATACTGCTTCAGAAAAGCATCAGCTAGTTCCCTCCAATCTTCCTTAACCTTCTTCTCATGCTATGATACCAAACCACAAGTGCCCTCTCGAGTGACATCTCAAACATCTTTTGGACTTGGCGCTGTGATAGGCCCACTAAACTCATGACTGAGACATATTGCTGCAGATGGACTCTCGGGTCTCCATTCCCATTAAACTTGGCCATGTCGGCATTTTAAACTGAGCTGGCAGCTGTTCTCCGAAGGTCATTGCCTCATAATCTAACAACTCTTCATGTTTACCCCTCATTTTGCGGGTAACTTTTTCAACCTGATCCCGAAGCTTCTGAAATTCTGTCTGAGACCCAATCACTTTGCCTGTTGCATACTCTGCCATGTCATCATCAAAAGTGGGGATATCATCCCCCAACCCATTCGGAGGCTCCTTGCGCCTCACATTCTCAGAATTTCCCCCAGCACGGGGTACAGCCATATTTGCCATAGCAGTAGTCAAGGCTTGCAACTGTTCGGTAATCTTGGAGAAACCATTTTCCAACTGATCTATCCGGGATACCTCATTATCGGATGTACTCATATCTGTTACCGGTCTTTTGGTGAGTCTTCCCTCTTCCCTAACCCAACGGGAATCTTTGATGGCTTTCATAACACAAGGGTTAGCATGATATATGTATGCATGGGGTGTATGAGATGCATGTAACATATATAACATACTAAATCAACTAAATTTTTCAAACAAATCGGCCCATTATCATTTAGAAGCTTTTGGGCTAACTGTCATAGGAATGAACTCGTCCCAGTTTAAATGGCCAACAAGTTCACATCTCATGGCAAGGAGCCAAACTAAATCCAAATGGTAATGTTCCGAACACAAGCACAAAGTGGCCCATCAACACTTAGAAGCCTTTGGCCCAATCGTCATAAAATACGTTCTTGTCCCAGTTTAAATGGCCCAACAAGCCCATATCACATGACAAATGGTCCAAATGGATCCAAACGGCGATGTTCCCAAACACAAGCATAAAAGGAAGATAATGCAAACATAAAACAATAATTTCTACCCAATGGCCCATCAACATTTCAGAAGCTTTGGGCCTAGTAGTCATAAGGTACGAACTCGCCCCAGTTTAAATGGCCCAGCAAGTCCGCATTTCTGACAATAGTCCAACTGCATCCAAATGAGGATGGTCCACAAGCACATATTCAATGAAATAATTGTTACTTTAACCATACAAACCCGGTCTATGGGTGGGTTCGCAAGAGTGTAGACAAAGGCTCTCATCGGCGAAGGATGGCCCACAACTAGGTCTCCCCACTCAAGGGTTCGAGCAACCAAGTGAGCGCACCCTTTTTTATACATTAAGGTACGTGCCAAGGAGCTATAGTGTGTGACTGACTGTCTAATGGATTTCCCGTTGTAGATTCCCCAGAGGGAAGGTGGAGCGAGGCTCACTTAAATACCCAAGCCTATTTGGCTCTTATCGCTTGGTGACAGGAATAGACAACGAGTCCTCCAAATTAGTCCATCACAATAGGCTAAGGGTAGATGGCTATATAGGTGCCTTCACAGCTTTTCCTTCTAGGAAGGTAGTGAATGAAGAAAGACACCAAACCATTATCTAGCCTCAAGATGCCCTTGATTAAACCCTCACTTTATCCACTATAGACACGGTCAATTAGAACATAAATCCAAACATTACAAGACAATATTTCGGGGCCGATTCTCTATCCCCAGTGGAGTCGCCAGATTGTGGGAACACAGGATCTAGGGCGACGCATGCTGTTCCAGGCTCGCGGCCTGGTTGGGAGTAGGGAATAGTCCGGGGGACTAAACCGGAGAATAATGGAGTCGCCACCCGGTGTGAACCGGGAAAATGAGATTTAAGGCCGCACTCACCCCTCACAAGGGAAGACCTCAAACCGTTGGGTTCGGAATGGTCCCTTACTTATGCCACTTGTAAGGAAAGGATTTATGTAATAATTTAATCAGGTTTAAGTAACACTTGTTTCCAAGAGTATCATGCTTCTAAATTCACATGTACAAAATAAAACTTACACCTAAACTTACATATATTTCACATCTAAGATTGCATGCTTGAAAGTGCATCAAAGGAGCGACGAACATACAACTTCATTGGCATATGATATTCAAGAAAACACAAGCACACATGTGAGCACCTTCCCAAGTGGTATGTGGAATTGTATCCCAAGTACAGACTGTACTACCGTCCATTCGGAATCGGCTACGGAATTTATGTCTGGGTTTCCATCCGATATACCACAAGAAATAATACTCAAATATTATCATGACATAGGTATATGAAGTGTAATGCGTTAAACACATTGTACTCATACATGTGGGGAATACAGATGAATGACACCTACACAATCTTGCGTAATACAGAGAAACAATCAGGTTCATCATACGAGGGAATATCTACTAGGGACAATTATGTACGAAATCTGACGAAAATAACTCAATTCAGTGGGCGCGCGTTCGTGCAGCGTTTGAGAACGCGTTCGAACGGAGCCTGACCTGATGCATGAAACACTAAGAAGATGCGTGCACGTTCGCGTAGCGTTTGATAACGCGTTCGAACGGTAAACAGAAGGTTCGCGTTCGTATAACATTCGAGAACGCGTTCGAGCGGAACCAGACCTGATGCATGATGAAACTAAGAAAGTGCGTGCGCGTTCGCGTAGCATTTGTAAACGCGTTCGAACGGTAAACAGATGGTTCGCATTCGTATGGCGTTCGAGAACGCGTTCGAACGGAACCAGACCTAATGCATGATGAAACTAAGAAAGTGAGTGCGCGTTCGCGTAGCGTTTGTAAACGCGTTCGAACGGTAAACAGAAGGTTCGCGTTCGTATAACGTTTGAGAACGCGTTCGAACGGAACCATACCTGATGCATGCAATACATTCATAGGCAAACAAATCCACAATGTGGGACCTCACGTATCCGATTGAACTCATCTCACACCCAACCGGATATACACCAACCGGCGCGGCGAAGCATCGTGGTAAAGGATTTTAACCCCTCCAAATAGGGGACCTTTAATCCGACTTACTAAGCCCATGCGCTCGATCGCATCATGCATACAAAGAATAAAGAAACAATAATACCAAACTTAGTATACCCGATTGAACGTATCTTGCATTCAACCGAACACACATCAACCGGCGCGGCAAAACATCGTGGTAAAGGGTTTTAACCCCTTCAAATATGGGACCTTTCATCGCACTTACTAAGCCCATGCGCTCGATTGAATCATGCATAAATAAGCAACATGCAGAATTCAAGTGACGAAAAATAAATAAATCAAAGCAACACAACACAACACAAAAGAGGGTGCCGTTTACTCAAGCGGTACGTGGAGTTGTATCCTGAGTACAGATCTTACTACCGTCCATTCTGAATCGGCTATGAAATTTATGTCCGGGTTTCCATCCGATATACTGCGAGAGTTGACACATCTCTCATTTTATTCCAAGGCCACAACATACAACATCTCATAATTTATGCATATTTATCTACTTAAGGGCCACAACATGCATTTCAACATAACAATCATGCAAGCAATACTCAATAAATAATACAAATAAAAAAGAAAAAGTGTGTGGAAAATACCCTCAGGTCTAACCTTTTTTGCCACCTTTTAGGCTTGCGTTTCACGGACGTCGGAAGGGTAAAGCTCCTCAACTTCTCTGGTTCACTGGTTTAGCGTCCTAGCTCACTGTTTTGCTGTTTTGCTTGCTGTTCGGTCTCCGTTCTGCTACTTTTCGGCCTCTGTTTTGCTGCTCACTGTTCAGGTCACTTGCTTTGACGTTTCAACGGACTGTTCTGAGTGTTTTTTGTGGGTTTTTAGTGTAGTATTGTGTGATTATTTTAAGGATTATGAATGCAGTTTTTATGTTACTGTTTTGAGGATTTTAGGGACTGTTTTAAGAGGATTTGGCTGGTGTTTTGGGAGTGTATTTTCGGTGATGTGTTGGGAGTTTATGGAGGTGGTTTTCAGTGGTGGTTAGGGGTTGTATTGGTGGTTGTAATGGCTGTTAAAATTCGGCAATGGAGGGGATGGAGGATAGTGGTATTCTCGGCCAAAGAATGAGAGATGAAGAGAAGAGTTTTGTTTGTGGTTTTTGCTATTGCCGTGAGTGGCTAAGGTTCTTGGTGTGGTGATTTTCGTGTAAGTCTTGTGTATGAGCTAGCGGACTGCATGTCTTGGTTAGGGGTTGTTTATATAGAGAATGGCTAAGGCTTCACCTTGTCTCACAAGGAAGGGATTTGATTTTGTGTTGAGCAAGGAAAGTCAAAGATTGGGGGGGGACAAATTTGGTTTAGATTAGGAAGTCAATATCTTTAATTTGTTATAATTGATTTAATTAGGCATGACTCTTTTTAATTTAGTATGTGATTTTGTTTAGTTAGGAAGGAATCTGTGTAATTGGTGGGTGAATATCTTAATTAAGGAATTAAAATATTTGATTGATTTTAATGTTTATTTTAATTTGGTATGTGATTTTTAGATTTGTTTTGATTTCACCATGTATTAAATTTGTGTTTTAGTGGGCTGGGCGTGTGGCCAAGGCTTGGGCGAATTGGGCTTAATGTGAGGCTAGCAGCAAAACATAATTACGACGACCGTTCGAACGCCTCCTCGAACACGGCACGAACGCTTACAATCTTTTTGCCGTTCGAACGCATACACGAACGCAGCACAACGAAAACAGTGAATCTTGTTTATTCTGAATTTCCCCTTCCGATGTCCGTTTTCCGTGACCTCCGTGACTTAAAAGTAATGTCTCCAAATGAGACTCATCATAGGGACTTATGTGCAAAAAAATGCCTACAGTAACTTAGTTTGGAGTTTCCTTTGGTAGGCAAATTTCAGGTCATGTTGTCTTGTGGGGTTGGTGCATGCCTTCAGTCCATACCAAGCTTTTCAACGCTCGTGTGACCACATTTCCTTAGCCATTCTCTTTTATGGCAACTCTTTCTTAGGTCATTATCCATACTTCTTAGCAATGTTAATGCGGGGCAATGATTTCTTTTTCTTCTAGGCTCATAAGCCTATCGGTCTCGCCCGGTGTTTGGCCGTAGTAGTCCCTGATTCAGGTTCATCCATTCTCATTTCAGGGTTTCAAGAACCTTTTGTTCTTCTAGCACATATTGGATTTTCAGGCTCCAAATTTCTAATTATCGCCATTCATTTTCTCCCTTGTTGAGTTCAGCGATAATGTTCTTTGTTGCGGAAGCCATTAAAAACCACAAAGTTTCTACAATAACATCATGCACAATTGTTAATACTTTTGTTTCTTTTATCATGAAACGAATTATGTATAATAAAATTATTCAATGGGGTTTAGATCAAAAGGCCACTATGTGTCCAATCATCATCCAATTACCCAATGTAAAATATTATCAACATAATCAATCATGTAAAATCATCTCTAAAAATTACATAAATTTTAGAACCTCTTAATCATGCGACAATTATGTACATGACACTCATTGATTTAATTACATAAATTAAATTCAACATAGAACATCCATAAATATAAATACAATATTTACATAACAAATCATTACACACAGAAATAACATGATAAAATTAATATTTTACAATAATAATTTTCTCAGTTTTATAGTCTCACTCATATATGTGTTTTAGGATACGAATCCTCAAACTCTTTGGGTAACTCGTAATTGATCTTGGACAGCCATGGAAATCCGATAGCAAATTTGGGATCTTTGCAACGGTTCCGGGACATCAAAGGAAAAATTGTATTATTTACCTTTTGCAGGAGATACTGAATCCTAACCTCTCAATGTTTATTATAAGGAACATGATTTTCCTCACGTTTTATATAATATCCAAATACGAGTAAGTTGTTTTGCCATATCTAGGGAGAGTGTTTCTCAGTAATCTGAACCTATTTGGTTGCCCTATCCATTACCTGCCCAGATTGACTCCTGTAACATGTTATTGAAAGTGATGATATGTGAAATCATATCATCGCTTTCACTCATTCGATATTTATCCATTTCCAACAACATGTCTGATATCATCTCCCTGTCTGTAGATGTCGTAATCATTTTTGCAACTCTTCGAATAATCGCCATGATTTTTCTGCAACAATACAAAGAAAAATCAATACAATGAAACACAAAGTTACATTGACTAAATAAACATCACTAGATGTTTATTATAAACATAAAGTTTATATGATAAAATAAATTTATCATGGTCGATTTAGAACATTTTGCAAAAAGAATTAGACATATAATCACGACGGATCGGAATTACCGAAGCAAAACTAATACAGACGTGACCCACACGGGCCGACCAAACTTCACGCGCCATACACGTGCCTCAGGAGTGGATCACGCGCCTCCACGCGCCGGCCACGGGCTCCCACTCACCCTCACGCGCTCTCACGCACCGGCCAGGCTCGAATAACTTTCACGCGTGTGGACGACATGTCGTCCGTGTGTTCTGTGGCCGTATGACTGTCATTTGGATCTATTACTGCCAGCCGACTTTCGGTTGGTAGGTTGTGGGACGACATGTCGTCCTATCGGTGTTCTGTGTACGACTTGTCGTACATACACTAGATGACATGTCGTCTGAAAAATGAGGCACACGTACGCTTGTCGTACCGAATCCGGACGATTGTCGTCCTCTTCTCTAATAACAGATGACATGTAGTAAGGCTCTTCTGGGAGTGTTTTTCTGGTAAAACAGATTTATCTAGCCAACTTCTAGGGTCCATATCTTTCTCAATTTTAATCCGCATTAAGCAAATGACATACCAAATTGAAGATCTCATGACCTAGTTTTCAAAACATATTTGAACATGCGATTATAAATTTTCTACAAAGAGTTATTATGGCCCCAAAGTTTGGAAGAAAATCATTTTTGTAAGAAACAAAACAGAAGCATTTTCAACATTTTTCATGCATGTTCATGCAATTTTTGTGTAATCTAACTAGAAACATGCATTTAAGCTCTGATACCATTTAGGAAAAGATATCCCTAATATATTTACATGTTTGTCCTCTTAGATCTAACCATACATGTATTACTAATCCTAGATTTATTTACAACTAATTGAAATAATCTAAGTTAACCAAAACACAATTGCATACATTTCTTCTTGTAGAGACCTCTTAATCAAATTTAATTGATTGGCTTAACTCAATAAGCAAATTGTCTTATTTATAGGAGGGAAACCAGTCATTATTAGCTCACATGCATGGATTACTATAATCATTGATTACTATTTAATCACTGCATTGATTACTATGTAATCACATGTATTTGGGATGCATAATGACTTTCTCTAACCCTTCCAAAAAATGTTACCATCATGGGTGTACCAATATTCCCCACTTAATATTTACTAATTGGTTGTTACTTAACACTCTTTTGTTACTTAATTATTTTATTAATAACTCTTGTTGTTACTTAATAATTTCCAACATGAATTATTATTAATTGTTTGTTATTTAATAACACCAAATAA
>SKCR01032451.1:0-21523 GCA_019454045.1 Zanthoxylum bungeanum
CACTCTAAATCAACTGAAATTTTCAAACAAATCGGCCCATTATCATTTTAGAAGCTTTTGGGCTAACTGTCATAGGAATGAACTCGTCCCAGTTTAAATGGCCCAACAAATTCACATCTCATGGCAATGAGCCCAACTAAATCCAAATGGTAATGTCCGAACACAAGCACAAAGTGGCCCATCAACACTTAGAAGCCTTTTGCCCAATCGTCATAAAATACATTCTTGTCCCAGTTTAAATGGCCCAACGCCCATATCACATGACAAATGGTCCAATGGATCCAAACGGCGATGTTCCCAAACACAAGCATAAAGAAAAGATAATGCAAACATAAAACAATAATTTCTACCCAATGGCCCATCAACATTTCAGAAGCTTTGGGCCTAGTAGTCTTAAGGTACGAACTCGCCCCAGTTTAAATGGCCCAGAAAGTCCGTATTTTTGACAATAGTCAACTGCATCGAAATGAGGATGGTCCACAAGCACATATTCAAGGAATAATTGTTACTTTAACCATACAAACCCGGTCTATGGGTGGGTTCGCAAGAGTGTAGACAAAGGCTCTCATCGGCGAAGGATGGCCCACAACTAGGTCTCCCCACTCAAGGGTTCGAGCAACCAAGTGAGAGCACCCTTTTTTATACATTAAGGTACGTGCCAATGAGCTATGGTGTGTGACTGACTGTCAAATGGATTTCCCGTTGTAGATTCCCCAGAGGGAAGGTGGAGCGAGGCTCACTTAAATACCCAAGCCTCTTTGGCTCTTATCGCTTGGTGACAGGAATAAACAACGAGTCCTCAAATTAGTCCATCACAATAGGCTAAGGTAGATGGTTATATATGTGCCTTCACAGCTTTTCCTTCTAGGAAGGTAGTGAATGAAGAAAGACACCAAACCATTACCTAGCCTCAAGATGCCCTTGATTAAACCCTCACTTTATCCACTATAGACACGGTCAATTAGAACATAAATCCAAACATTACAAGACAATATTTCAGGGCCGATTCTCTATCCCCAGTGGAGTCGCCAAATTATGGGAACACAGGATCTGGGGCGACGCATGCTGTTTCAGGGCTTGCGGCCTGGTTGGGAGTAGGGAATAGTCCGGGGGACTAAACCGGAGAATAATGGAGTCGCCACCCGGTGTGAACCGGGAAAATGATATTTAAGGCCGCACTCCACCCCTCGTAAGGGAAGACCTCAAACCGTTGGGTTCGGAATGGTCCCTTATTTATGCCACTTGTAAGGAAATGATTTATGTAATAATTTAATCAGGTTTAAGTAAAACTTGTTTCCAAGAGTATCATGCTTCTAAATTCACATGTACAAAATAAAACTTACACTTAAACTTACATATATTTCACATCTAAGATTGCATGCTTGAAAGTACATCAAAGGAGCGACGAACATACAACTTCATTGGCATATTATATTCAAGAAAACACAAGAACACATACTAACCACACAAGCACACATGTGAGCACCTTCCCAAGTGGTACGTGGAATTGTATCCCAAGTATAGACCGTACTACCGTCCATTCGGAATCGGCTACGGAATTTATGTCTGGGTTTCCATCCGATATACCACAAGAAATAATACTCAAATGTTATCATGACATATGTATATGAAGTGTAATACGTTAAACACATTGTACTCATACATGTGGGGAATACAGATGAATGACACCTACACAATCTGCGTAATACAGAGAAACTATCAGGTTCATCATACGAGGGAATAGCTACTAGGGACAATTATGTACGAAATCTGACGAAAATAACTCATTTCAGTGGGCGCGCGTTCGTGTAGCGTTCGAGAACGCGTTCGAACGGAGCCTGACCTGATGCATGAAACACTAAGAAGATGCGTGCACGTTCGCGTAGAGTTTGATAACGCGTTCGAACGGTAAACAAAAGGTTCCGTTCGTTTATAGCGTTCGAGAACGCGTTCGAACGGAACCAGACCAGATACATGATGAAACTAAGAAAGTGTGTGCGCGTTCGCATAGCGTTATAAACGCGTTCGAATGGTAAACAGAAGGTTCGCGTTCGTATGGCGTTCGAGAACGCGTTCGAACGAAACCAGACCTGATGCATGATGAAACTAAGAAAGTGCGTGCGCGTTCGCGTAGCGTTTGTAAACGCGTTCGAACGGTAAACAGAAGGTTCGCGTTTGTATACCGTTCGAGGAACGCGTTCGAACGGAACCAGACCTGATGCATGCATACATTCATTGGCAAACAAATCCACAATGTGGGAACTCGTGTATCCGATTGAACTCATCTCACACCCAACCGGATATACACCAACCGGCGCGGTGAAGCATCGTGGTAAAAGATTTTAACCCCTCCAAATAGGGGACCTTTAATCCGACTTACTAAGCCCATGCGCCCGATCGCATCATGCATACAAAGAATAAAGAAACAATAATACCAAACTTAGTATGCCCGATTGAACGTATCTTGCATTCAACCGAACACACATCAACCGGCGCAGCAAAACATCGTGGTAAAGGGTTTTAACCCCTTCAAATATGGGACCTTTCATCGCACTTACTAAGCCCATGCGCTCGATTGAATCATGCATAAATAAGCAACATGCAGAATTCAAGTGACGAAAAATAAATAAATCAAAGCAACACAACACAAAAGAGGGTGCAGTTTACTCAAGCGGTACGTGGAGTTGTATCCTGAGTACAGATATTACTACCTTCCTTCGGAATCGGCTATGAAATTTATGTCCGGGTTTCCATCCGATATACCGCGAGAGTTGACACATCTCTCATTTTATTCCAAGGCCACAACATACAACATCTCATAATTCATGCATAATTATCTACTCAAGGGCCACAACATGCATTTCAACATAACAATCATGCAAGCAATACTCAATAAATAATACAAATAAAACAGAAAATGAGTGTGGAAAATACCCTCAGGTCTAACCTTTTTTGCCAACTTTTAGGCTTGTTTTCACGGACGTCGGAAGGGTAAGACTCCTCAACTTCTCCAGTTCACTAGTTTAGCGTCCTAGCTCACTGTTTTACTGTTTTGCTTGCTGTTCGGTCTCCGTTCTGCTGTTGTTCGGCCTCCCTTTTGCTACTCACTGTTCAGGTCACTTGTTTTGACGTTTCAACGGACTGTTCTGAGTGTTTTTTTGTGGGTTTTTAGTGTAGTCTTGTGTGATTATTTTAGGATTATGAATGCAGTTTTTATGTTACTGTTTTGAGGATTTTAGGGACTGTTTTAAGAGGATTTGGCTGCTATTTTGGGGGGTATTTTCGGTGATGTGTGGGGAATTTATGGAGGTGGGTTTCAGGGTGGTTAGGGGACGTATTGGTGGTTGTTAATGGCTGTTAAAATTCGGCAATGGAGGGGATGGAGGATAGTGGTATTCTCGGCCAAAGAATGAGAGATGAATGGAAGAGTTTTGTTTGTGCTTCTTGCTATTGCCGTGAGTGGCTAGGGTTCTTGGTGTTGTGATTTTCGTGTAAGTCTTGTGTATGAGCTAGCGGACTGCATGTCTTGGTTAAGGGTTGTTTATATAGAGAATGGCTAGGGCTTCACCTTGTCTCACAAGGAAGGGATTTGATTTTGTGTTGAGCAAGGAAAGTCAAAGATTGGGGGGGACAAATTTGGTTTAGATTAGGAAGTCAATATCTTTAATTTGTTATAATTGATTTTAATTAGGCATTACATCTTTTTAATTTAGTATGTGATTTTGTTTAGTTAGGAAGGAATCTTGTGTAATTGGTGGGTGAATATCTTAATTAAGGAATTAAAATATTTGATTGATTTTAATGTTTATTTTAATTTGGTATGTGATTTTTAGATTTGTTTTGATTTCACCATGTATTAAATATTTGTTTTAAGTGGGCTTGGGCGTGTGGGCCAAGGCTTGGGCGAATTGGGCTTAATGTGAGGCTAGCAGCAAAACCAGAATTACCGACACCGTTTGAACGCCTCCTCGAACGCGGCACGAACGCTTGCAATCTGTTTGCCGTTCGAACGCATACACGAACGCAGCACAAACGAAAACAGTGAACTTTGTTTATTCTGAATTTCCCCTTCCGATGTCCGTTTTCCGTGACCTCCGTGACTTAAAAGGTAGTGTCTCCAAATGAGACTCATCATAGAGACTTATGTGCACAAAATGCAGTGCCTACAGTCGCCCCCACTTTGATGGGACTTGTGTAATGTGTAACAGTGACAATTCTATCAAAGTTATGCAATGCATTTTCACTTACCTGGCTCGCCAGCTGCCACTTGACTTACCATGTGTTGAGTTGAGTTGATTTGGTGGTGAGGTGCTGCGACCCCTGGTTCACTCTCAAACCGTGATCCATTTTTAGAGTGCCATTTTCGGCATCTTTTGTGTGTGTGCTCCATTTTGGAGTGCTATTTCCGGCATTTGCTGTGTGTGTTCCATTTTGGAACGCCATTTTCGGCATCTGTTGTGAGTGCTCCATTTTGGAGTGCCAGTTTCAGCGTTTGCTGTGTGTGCTCCATTTTGGAACGCCATTTTCGGCCTTTGCTTTGTGTGCTCCATTTTGGAGCGCCATTTTCGGCATTTGCTGTGTGTGCTCCACTTTGGAACGCCATTTTCGGCATTTGCTGTGTGTGCTCTACTTTGGAACGCCATTTTCGGCCTCTGCTGTGTGTGCACCATTTTGGAACGCCATTTTCGGCATTTGCTGTGTGTGCTCCACTTTAGAACGCCATTTTCGGCCTCTGCTGTGTGTGCTCCATTTTGGAACGCCATTTTCGGCATCTGTTGTGAGTGCTCCATTTTGGAGTGTCATTTTTGGCGTCTGTTGTGAGTGCTCCATTTTGGAGTGCCATTTTCGGCGTCTGCTATGTGTGCTCCATTTTGGGGCGCCATTTTCGGCATTTGTTGTGGTAGCGATCATTTTCCGAACCGTGCTGTGCGAGAATGTGGCTCATTTTTGAACCGTTATTTGATGAGATGGTCTTTGCCGCTACAAACCTGAGAACACAAAACAAACATTGCATGTATGTGATATGTATGCATGTATGCATGTATATGTATCATATTCCAATGGGCTAGGCCTTCCTTGGTCCATTTCCGAACCGTGCTCCATTTTCAGAGTGCCATTTTCAGCGAGATGAGATAATGATCCATTTCGAACCGTGCTCCATTTTTAGAGTGCCATTTTCGGCAAGATGTGATAGTAGTTCATTTTCGAACCATGCTCCACTTTCGGAGTGCCATACTCGGCCAAACTGATGCTGATGTGGGCTCACCCCTGGGACTCGTCCCTAAACTGAAACTGATGTGGGCCTCGGCCCTGGGACTCATCCCCAAACTGATGCTGACATGGGCCTCGCCCCCAGACCGATACTGATATGGGCCTCGGCCCTGGGACTCATCCCAAAACTGTTACTGATGTAGGCCTCGGCCCTGAGACTCATCTCTAAACTGATACTGATGTGGGCCTCGGCCTTGGGACTCATCCCCAAACTGATGCTGACATGGGCCTCGCCCCCAGACCGAGACTGATATGGGCCTCGCTCCAAACTGATACTGATTCATTTCTTAAACTGACTGTACTGTTGTTGCTTCCGAAGATTCCCCGTGTTCTAAACATCACTGAATTTCATAGTATCAAGGTTGGATGTTTTTCTCAAATATACTTATGTTGCAGGTTGGAGGGAGATACTCATGTATGTAAACGAAATGAACATCTTTATTATCATTTAAGAAATGGTTCGAACATGTAGATCAAATCAATGTCTATATCAAAAATGCAGGATCAAATAAACTAGGAGGAACAACTTCATCATTCGCAGCATTGCCTTCTTTCTTGGCCTACGGTTATTCACTGTCATCCCCTATCTCCATGTAAGAAGCTTGGTGGTTAATGGTTTGGAGGACAAAAGTTTCGGGCAATCCAGAGTTGATCATGTAGGTGGGTGGTGGAACGGAATGGTAATTTGGTAGGGGGTTCCAATATGTGTTGGGTTGTTCTTTCTCTGGGTCAGGTATTTTGTGAGCATCGATGAGGTTTTGGATTCCATTCCTAAGGCGGGTGCAGTTGTCAGTTTCGTGGCCTCTCCTCTGATGGAAGTGACAATACAAGCTTAGGTCAAGGTTGGGTGGTATAAGATCTGGAAGTGGTTTAGGCTCTAAGGGTTTTAGGAGTCCTTGTCCCTTCAACTTCTCAAGCACCTTAGATAACGACTTCCCCAGGTTAGAGAAATACTGGTTCTTGATGGAAGCGACCTCGGCAGTAGCGGGTTTAGTCTTAGAATGCCCCCCAAAAGTTCTTCTATTCTGGCCATAAAACTTTCTGTTTTCAGCCTCCTCTTCTTCAATATCCATAACAGTCTCTCTCAACTGTCGGAAATCAGTAATCATGGAGGTCATCCTCCTCAGCTTACCATAAATAGAGGGCTTTGTGCCCTTGATAATCATCTTAATTTAGTCTTTCTCTGAAGGCCGAGTTTGCATTTTCAGAAGCTGGCTTCTCCAGCGATCCACATACTCTTTGAAACTTTCATCTGGCTTCTGTTTAATGTTCTCCAAATCACGGAGTGACAAGTCAATCTCTAAGTCTGTAACATACTGCTTCAGAAAAGCATCAGCTAGTTCCCTCCAATCTTCCTTAACCTTCTTCTCAAGGCTATGATACCAAACCACAGGTGCCCCCTCGAGTGACATCCCAAACATCTTTTGGACTTGGCGCTGTGATAGGCCCACTAAACTCATGACTGAGACATATTGCTGCAGATGGACTCTCGGGTCTTCATTCCCATTAAACTTGGCCATGTTAGGCATTTTAAACTGAGCTGGCAGCTGTTCTCCGAAGGTCATTGCCTCATAATCTAACAACTCTTCATGTTTACCCCTCATTTTACGGGTAACTGTTTCAACCTGATCCCAAAGCTTCTGAAATTCTGCCTGATACCCAATCACTTTGCCTGTTGCATACTCTGCCATGTCATCATCAAAAGTGGGGATATCATCCCCCAACCCATTCGGAGGCTCCTTGCGCCTCACATTCTCAGAATTTCCCCCAGCACGGGGTACAACCATATTTGCCATAGCAGTAGTCAAGGCTTGCAACTGTTCGGTAATCTTGGAGAAACCATTTTCCAACTGATCTATCCGGGATACCTCATTATCGGATGTACTCATATCTGTTACCGGTCTTTTGGTGAGTCTTCCCTCTTCCCTAACCCAACGGGAATATTTGATGGCTTCATAACACAAGGATTAGCATGATATATGTATGCATGGGGTGTATGAGATGCATGTAACATATATAACATACTAAATCAACTAAATTTTTCAAACAAATCGGCCCATTATCATTTTAGAAGCTTTTGGGCTAACTGTCATAGGAATGAACTCGTCCCAGTTTAAATGGCCAACAAGTTCACATCTCATGGCAAGGAGCCCAACTAAATCCAAATGGTAATGTTCCGAACACAAGCACAAAGTGGCCCATCAACACTTAGAAGCCTTTGGCCCAATCTTCATAAAATACGTTCTTGTACCAGTTTAAATGGCCCAACAAGCCCATATCACATGACAAATGGTCCAAATGGATCCAAACGGCGATGTTCCCAAACACAAGCATAAAAGAAAGATAATGCAAACATAAAATAATAATTTCTACCCAATGGCACATCAACATTTCAGAAGCTTTGGGCCTAGTAGTCTTAAGGTACGAACTCGCCCCAGTTTAAATGGCCCAGCAAGTCCGTATTTCTGACAATAGTCCAACTGCATCCAAATGAGGATGGTCCACAAGCACATATTCAAGGAAATAATTGTTACTTTAACCATTCAAACCCAGTCTATGGGTGGGTTCTCAAGAGTGTGGACAAAGGCTCTCATCGGCGAAGGATGGCCCACAACTAGGTCTCCCCACTCAAGGGTTCGAGCAACCAAGTGAGCGCACCCTTTTTTATACATTAAGGTACGTGCCAATGAGCTATGGTGTGTGACTGACTGTCAAATGGATTTCCCGTTGTAGATTCCCCAGAGGGAAGGTGGAGCGAGGCTCACTTAAATACCCAAGCCTCTTAGGCTCTTATCGCTTGGTGACAGGAATAAACAACGAGTCCTCCAAATTAGTCCATCACAATAGGCTAAGGGTAGATGGCTATATAGGTGTCTTCACAACTTTTCCTTCTAGGAAGGTAGTGAATGAAGAAAGACACCAAACCATTACCTAGCCTCAAGATGCCCTTGATTAAACCCTCACTTTATCCACTATAGACACGGTAAATTAGAACATAAATCCAAACATTACAAGACAATATTTCGGGGCCGATTCTCTATCCCAAGTGGAGTCGCCAGATTGTGGGAACACAGGATCTGGGGTGACGCATGCTATTCCAGGCTCGCGGCCTGGTTGGGAGTAGGCAATTGTCCGGGGGATTAAACCGAAAAATAATGAAGTCGCCACCCGGTGTGAACCGGGAAAATGAGATTTAAGGCCGCACTCCACCCTCGCAAGGGAAGACCTCAAACCGTTGGGTTCGGAATGGTCCCTTACTTATGCCACTTGTAAGGAAATGATTTATGTAATAATTTAATCAGGTTTAAGTAACACTTGTTTCCAAGAGTATCATGCTTCTAAATTGACATGTACAAAATAAAACTTACACCTAAACTTACATATATTTCACATCTAAGATTGCATGCTTGAAAGTGCATCAAAGGAGCGACGAACATACAACTTCATTGGCATATTATATTCAAGAAAACACAAGCACACATACTAACCACACAAGCACACATGTGAGCACCTTCCCAAGTGGTATGTGGAATTGTATCCCAAGTACAGACCGTACTACCGTCCATTCGGAATCAGCTACAGAATTTATGTCTGGGTTTCCATCCGATATACCACAAGAAATAATACTCAAATGTTATCATGACATAGGTATATGAAGTGTAATACGTTAAACACATTGTACTCATACATGTGGGGAATACAGATGAATGACACCTACACAATCTTGCGTAATACAGAGAAAGAATCAGGTTCATCATACGAGGGAATAGCTACTAGGGACAATTATGTACGAAATCTGATGAAAATAACTCAGTTCAGTGGGCGCGCATTCGTGTAGCGTTCGAGAACGCGTTCGAACGGAGCCTGACCTGATGCATGAAACACTAAGAAGATGCGTGCACGTTCGCGTAGCATTTGATAACGCGTTCGAACGGTAAACAGAAGGTTCGCGTTCGTATAGCATTCGAGAACGCGTTCGAACGGAACCAGACCTGATGCATGATGAAACTAAGAAAGTGCGTGCGCGTTCGCGTAGCGTTTGTAAACGCGTTCGAACGGTAAACAGAAGGTTCGCGTTCGTATGGCGTTCGAGAACGCGTTCGAACGGAACCAGACCTGATGCATGATGAAACTAAGAAAGTGCATGCGCGTTCGCGTAGCTTTTGTAAACGCATTCGAACGGTAAACAAAAGGTTCGTATTCGTATAGCGTTCGAGAACGCGTTCGAACGGAACCAGACCTGATGCATGCAATACATTCATAGGCAAACAAATCCACAATGTGGGACCTCGTGTATCCGATTGAACTCATCTCACACCCAACCGGATATACACCAACCGGCGCGGTGAAGCATCGTGGTAAAAGATTTTAACCCCTCCAAATATAGGACCTTTAATCCGACTTACTAAGCCCATGCGCTCGATCGCATCATGCATACAAAGAATAAAGAAACAATGATACCAAACTTAGTATGCCCGATTGAACGTATCTTGCATTCAACCGAACACACATCAACCGGCGCGGCAAAACATCGTGGTAAAGGGTTTTAACCCCTTCAAATAGGGGACCTTTCATCGCACTTACTAAGCCCATGCGCTCGATTGAATCATGCATAAATAAGCAACATGCAGAATTCAAGTGACGAAAAATAAATAAATCAAAGCAACACAACACAAAAGAGGGTGCAGTTTACTCAAGCGGTACGCGGAGTTGTATCCCGAGTACAGATCATACTACCGTCCATTCAGAATCGGCTATGAAATTTATGTCCGGGGTTCCATCCGATATACCGCGAGAGTTGACACATCTCTCATTTTATTCCAAGGCCACAACATACAACATCTCATAATTCATGCATATTTATCTACTCAAGGGCCACAACATGCATTTCAACATAACAATCATGCAAGCGATACTCAATAAATAATACAAATAAAAAAGAAAACGAGTGTGGAAAATACCCTCAGGTCTAACCTTTTTGCCAACTTTTAGGCTTGCGTTTCACGGACGTCGGAAGGGTAAGGCTCCTCAACTTCTCCGGTTCACTGGTTTAGCGTCCTAGCTCACTGTTTTACTGTTTTGCTTGCTGTTCGGTCTCCGTTCTGCTGCTGTTCGGCCTCTGTTTTGCTGCTCACTGTTCAAGTCACTTGTTTTGACATTTCAACGGACTGTTCTGAGTGTTTTTTGTGGATTTTTAGTGTAGTCTTGTGTGATTATTTTAAGGATTATGAATGCAGTTTTTATGTTACTGTTTTAAGGATTTTAGGGACTGTTTTAAGAGGATTTGGCTGCTGTTTTGGGGGTGTATTTTCGGTAATGTGTGGGGAGTTTATGGAGGTGGTTTTCAGTGGTGGTTAGGGGCTGTATTGGTGGTTGTAATGGCTGTTAAAATTCGGCAATGGAGGGGATGGAGGATAGTGGTATTCTCGGCCAAAGAATGAGAGATGAATAGAAGAGTTTTGTTTGTGCTTCTTGCTATTGCCGTGAGTGGCTAGGGTTCTTGGTGTTGTGATTTTCGTGTAAGTCTTGTGTATGAGCTAGCGGACAGCATGTCTTGGTTAGGGGTTGTTTATATAGAGAATGGCTAGGGCTTCACCATGTCTCACAATGAAGGGATTTGATTTTGTGTTGAGCAAGGAAAGTCAAAGATTGGGGGGGACAAATTTGGTTTAGATTAGGAAGTCAATATCTTTAATTTGTTATAATTGATTTTAATTAGGCATGACATCTTTTTAATTTAGTATGTGATTTTGTTTAGTTAGGAAGGAATCTTGTGTAATTGGTGGTGAATATCTTAATTAAGGAATTAAAATATTTGATTGATTTTAATGTTTATTTTAATTTGGTATGTGATTTTTAGATTTGTTTTGATTTCACCATGTATTAAATATGTGTTTTAAGTGGCCTTGGGCGTGTGGGCCAAGGCTTGGGCAAATTGGGCTTAATGTGAGGCTAGCAGCAAAACCAGAATTACCGACACCGTTCGAACGCCTCCTCGAACGCGGCACGAACGCTTGCAATCTGTTTTCCGTTCGAACGCATACACGAACGCAACACGAACGAAAACAGTGAACCTTGTTTATTCTGAATTTCCCCTTCCGATGTCCGTTTTCCGTGACCTCCGTGACTTAAAAGGTAGTGTCTCCAAATGAGACTCATCATAGGGACTTGTGTGCAAAAATGCAGTGCTTACAGTCGCCCCCACTTTGATGGGACTTGTGTAATGTGTAACAGTGACAATTCTATAAAAGTTATGCAATGCATTTTCACTTACCTGGCTCGCCAGCTGCCACTTGACTTACCATGTGTTGAGTTGAGTTGATTTGGTGGTGAGGTGCTGTGACCCCTGGTTCACTCTCGAACCGTGCTCCATTTTTAGAGCGCCATTTTCGGCATCTTTTGTGTGTGTGCTCCAATTTGGAGCGCCATTTCCGGCATTTGCTGTGTGTGTTCCATTTTGGAACGCCATTTTCGGCATGTGCTGTGTGTACTACATTTTGGAATACCATTTTCGGCCTTTGCTACGTGTGCTCCATTTTGGAGCGCCATTTTCGGCATTTGCCGTGTGTGCTCCACTTTGGAACGCCATTTTCGGCATTTGCCGTGTGTGCTCCACTTTGGAACGCCATTTTCGGCCTCTGCTGTGTGTGCTCCATTTTGGAATGCCATTTTCGGCATGTGCTGTGTGTACTACATTTTGGAATACCATTTTCGGCATTTGCCGTGTGTGCTCCACTTTGGAACGCCATTTTCGGCATTTGCCGTGTGTGCTCCACTTTGGAACGCCATTTTCGGCCTCTGCTGTGTGTGCTCCATTTTGGAATGCCATTTTCAGAATTTGCTGTGTGTGCTCCACTTTTGAACGCCATTTTCGGCCTCTGCTGTGTGTGCTCCATTTTGGAATGCCATTTTTGGCATCTGTTGTGAGTGCACCATTTTGGAGTGCCATTTTCGGCGTCTGTTGTGAGTGCTCTATTTTGGAGTGTCATTTTCGGCGTCTGCTATGTGTGCTCCATTTTGGGGCGTCATTTTCTGCATTTGTTGTGGTAGCGGTCCTTTTCCGAACCGTGCTGTGCGAGAATGTGGCTCATTTTTGAACCGTTATTTGATGAGATGGTATTTGCCGCTACAAACCTGCGAACACAAAACAAACATTGCATGTATGTGATATGTATGCATGTATATGTATCATATTCCGATGGGTTAGGCCTTCCTTGGTCCATTTCCGAACCGTGATCCATTTTCAGAGTGCCATTTTCAGCGAGATGAGATGATGATCCATTTCGAACCGTGCTCCATTTTTAGAGTTCCATTTTCGGCAAGATGTGATAGTAGTTCATTTTCGAACCAAGCTCCACTTTCGGAGTGCCATACTCGGCCAAACTGATGCTGATGTGGGCCTGCCCCTGGGACTCGTCCCTAAACTAAAACTGATGTGGGCCTCAGCCCTGAGACTCATCCCTAAACTGATGCTGACATGGGCCTCGCCCCCAGACCGATACTGATATGGGCCTCAGCCCTGGGACTCATCCCAAAACTGTTACTGATGTATGCCTCGGCCCTGAGACTCATCCCTAAACTGATACTGATGTGGGCCTCGGCCTTGGGACTCATCCCCAAACTGATGCTGACATGGGACTCGCCCCCAGACCGAGACTGATATGGGCCTCGTCCCAAACTGATACTGATTCATTTCTGAAACTGACTGTACTGTTGTTGCTTCCGAAGATTCCCCGTGTTCTAAACATCACTGAATTTCATAGTATCAAGGTTGAATGCTTTTCTCAAATATACTTATGTTGCAGGTTGGAGGGAGAGACTCATGCATGTCAACAAAATGAACATATTTATTATCATTTAAGAAATGGTTCGAACAGGTAGACCAAATCAATGTCTATATCAAAAATGCTGGATCAAATAAACTAGGAGGAACAACTTCATCATTCGCAGCATTGCCTTCTTTCTTGGCCTACGGTTATTCACTGTCATCCCCTATCTCCATGTAAGAAGCTTGGTGGTTAATGGTTTGGAGGACAAAAGTTTCGGGCAATCCAGAGTTGATAATGTAAGTGGGTGGTGGAACGGAGTGGTAATTTGGTAGGGGGTTCCAATATGTGTTGGGCTGTTCTTTCTCTGGGTCAGGTATTTTGTGAGCATCGATGAGGTTTTGGATTTCATGCCTAAGGCGGATGCAGTTGTCAGTTTCGTGGCCTCTCCTCTGATGGAAGTGACAATACAAGCTTAGGTCAAGGTTGGGTGGTATAGGATCTGGAAGTGGTTTAGGCTCTAAGGGTTTTAGGAGTCTTTGTCCCTTCAACTTCTCAAGCACCTTAGATAACGACTTCCCCAGGTTAGAGAAATACTGGTTCTTGATGGAAGCGACCTCGGTAGTAGCGGTTTAGTCTTAGAATGCCCCCCAAAAGTTCTTCTATTCTGGCCATAAAACTTTCTGTTTTCAGCCTCCTCTTCTTCAATATCCATAACAGTCTCTCTCAACTGTCGGAAATCAGTAATCATGGAGGTCATCCTCCTCAGCTTACCATAAATAGAGGGCTTTGTGCCCTTGATAATCATCTTAATTTAGTCTTTCTCTGAAGGCCGAGTTTGCATTTTCAGAAGCTGGCTTCTCTAGCGATCCACATACTCTTTGAAACTTTCCTCTGGCTTCTGTTTAGTGTTCTCCAAATCACGGAGTGACAAGTCAATCTCTAAGTCTGTAACATACTGCTTCAGAAAAGCATCAGCTAGTTCCCTCCAATCTTCCTTAACCTTCTTCTCATGCTATGATACCAAACCACAAGTGCCCTCTCGAGTGACATCTCAAACATCTTTTGGACTTGGCGCTGTGATAGGCCCACTAAACTCATGACTGAGACATATTGCTGCAGATGGACTCTCGGGTCTCCATTCCCATTAAACTTGGCCATGTCGGCATTTTAAACTGAGCTGGCAGCTGTTCTCCGAAGGTCATTGCCTCATAATCTAACAACTCTTCATGTTTACCCCTCATTTTGCGGGTAACTTTTTCAACCTGATCCCGAAGCTTCTGAAATTCTGTCTGAGACCCAATCACTTTGCCTGTTGCATACTCTGCCATGTCATCATCAAAAGTGGGGATATCATCCCCCAACCCATTCGGAGGCTCCTTGCGCCTCACATTCTCAGAATTTCCCCCAGCACGGGGTACAGCCATATTTGCCATAGCAGTAGTCAAGGCTTGCAACTGTTCGGTAATCTTGGAGAAACCATTTTCCAACTGATCTATCCGGGATACCTCATTATCGGATGTACTCATATCTGTTACCGGTCTTTTGGTGAGTCTTCCCTCTTCCCTAACCCAACGGGAATCTTTGATGGCTTTCATAACACAAGGGTTAGCATGATATATGTATGCATGGGGTGTATGAGATGCATGTAACATATATAACATACTAAATCAACTAAATTTTTCAAACAAATCGGCCCATTATCATTTAGAAGCTTTTGGGCTAACTGTCATAGGAATGAACTCGTCCCAGTTTAAATGGCCAACAAGTTCACATCTCATGGCAAGGAGCCAAACTAAATCCAAATGGTAATGTTCCGAACACAAGCACAAAGTGGCCCATCAACACTTAGAAGCCTTTGGCCCAATCGTCATAAAATACGTTCTTGTCCCAGTTTAAATGGCCCAACAAGCCCATATCACATGACAAATGGTCCAAATGGATCCAAACGGCGATGTTCCCAAACACAAGCATAAAAGGAAGATAATGCAAACATAAAACAATAATTTCTACCCAATGGCCCATCAACATTTCAGAAGCTTTGGGCCTAGTAGTCATAAGGTACGAACTCGCCCCAGTTTAAATGGCCCAGCAAGTCCGCATTTCTGACAATAGTCCAACTGCATCCAAATGAGGATGGTCCACAAGCACATATTCAATGAAATAATTGTTACTTTAACCATACAAACCCGGTCTATGGGTGGGTTCGCAAGAGTGTAGACAAAGGCTCTCATCGGCGAAGGATGGCCCACAACTAGGTCTCCCCACTCAAGGGTTCGAGCAACCAAGTGAGCGCACCCTTTTTTATACATTAAGGTACGTGCCAAGGAGCTATAGTGTGTGACTGACTGTCTAATGGATTTCCCGTTGTAGATTCCCCAGAGGGAAGGTGGAGCGAGGCTCACTTAAATACCCAAGCCTATTTGGCTCTTATCGCTTGGTGACAGGAATAGACAACGAGTCCTCCAAATTAGTCCATCACAATAGGCTAAGGGTAGATGGCTATATAGGTGCCTTCACAGCTTTTCCTTCTAGGAAGGTAGTGAATGAAGAAAGACACCAAACCATTATCTAGCCTCAAGATGCCCTTGATTAAACCCTCACTTTATCCACTATAGACACGGTCAATTAGAACATAAATCCAAACATTACAAGACAATATTTCGGGGCCGATTCTCTATCCCCAGTGGAGTCGCCAGATTGTGGGAACACAGGATCTAGGGCGACGCATGCTGTTCCAGGCTCGCGGCCTGGTTGGGAGTAGGGAATAGTCCGGGGGACTAAACCGGAGAATAATGGAGTCGCCACCCGGTGTGAACCGGGAAAATGAGATTTAAGGCCGCACTCACCCCTCACAAGGGAAGACCTCAAACCGTTGGGTTCGGAATGGTCCCTTACTTATGCCACTTGTAAGGAAAGGATTTATGTAATAATTTAATCAGGTTTAAGTAACACTTGTTTCCAAGAGTATCATGCTTCTAAATTCACATGTACAAAATAAAACTTACACCTAAACTTACATATATTTCACATCTAAGATTGCATGCTTGAAAGTGCATCAAAGGAGCGACGAACATACAACTTCATTGGCATATGATATTCAAGAAAACACAAGCACACATGTGAGCACCTTCCCAAGTGGTATGTGGAATTGTATCCCAAGTACAGACTGTACTACCGTCCATTCGGAATCGGCTACGGAATTTATGTCTGGGTTTCCATCCGATATACCACAAGAAATAATACTCAAATATTATCATGACATAGGTATATGAAGTGTAATGCGTTAAACACATTGTACTCATACATGTGGGGAATACAGATGAATGACACCTACACAATCTTGCGTAATACAGAGAAACAATCAGGTTCATCATACGAGGGAATATCTACTAGGGACAATTATGTACGAAATCTGACGAAAATAACTCAATTCAGTGGGCGCGCGTTCGTGCAGCGTTTGAGAACGCGTTCGAACGGAGCCTGACCTGATGCATGAAACACTAAGAAGATGCGTGCACGTTCGCGTAGCGTTTGATAACGCGTTCGAACGGTAAACAGAAGGTTCGCGTTCGTATAACATTCGAGAACGCGTTCGAGCGGAACCAGACCTGATGCATGATGAAACTAAGAAAGTGCGTGCGCGTTCGCGTAGCATTTGTAAACGCGTTCGAACGGTAAACAGATGGTTCGCATTCGTATGGCGTTCGAGAACGCGTTCGAACGGAACCAGACCTAATGCATGATGAAACTAAGAAAGTGAGTGCGCGTTCGCGTAGCGTTTGTAAACGCGTTCGAACGGTAAACAGAAGGTTCGCGTTCGTATAACGTTTGAGAACGCGTTCGAACGGAACCATACCTGATGCATGCAATACATTCATAGGCAAACAAATCCACAATGTGGGACCTCACGTATCCGATTGAACTCATCTCACACCCAACCGGATATACACCAACCGGCGCGGCGAAGCATCGTGGTAAAGGATTTTAACCCCTCCAAATAGGGGACCTTTAATCCGACTTACTAAGCCCATGCGCTCGATCGCATCATGCATACAAAGAATAAAGAAACAATAATACCAAACTTAGTATACCCGATTGAACGTATCTTGCATTCAACCGAACACACATCAACCGGCGCGGCAAAACATCGTGGTAAAGGGTTTTAACCCCTTCAAATATGGGACCTTTCATCGCACTTACTAAGCCCATGCGCTCGATTGAATCATGCATAAATAAGCAACATGCAGAATTCAAGTGACGAAAAATAAATAAATCAAAGCAACACAACACAACACAAAAGAGGGTGCCGTTTACTCAAGCGGTACGTGGAGTTGTATCCTGAGTACAGATCTTACTACCGTCCATTCTGAATCGGCTATGAAATTTATGTCCGGGTTTCCATCCGATATACTGCGAGAGTTGACACATCTCTCATTTTATTCCAAGGCCACAACATACAACATCTCATAATTTATGCATATTTATCTACTTAAGGGCCACAACATGCATTTCAACATAACAATCATGCAAGCAATACTCAATAAATAATACAAATAAAAAAGAAAAAGTGTGTGGAAAATACCCTCAGGTCTAACCTTTTTTGCCACCTTTTAGGCTTGCGTTTCACGGACGTCGGAAGGGTAAAGCTCCTCAACTTCTCTGGTTCACTGGTTTAGCGTCCTAGCTCACTGTTTTGCTGTTTTGCTTGCTGTTCGGTCTCCGTTCTGCTACTTTTCGGCCTCTGTTTTGCTGCTCACTGTTCAGGTCACTTGCTTTGACGTTTCAACGGACTGTTCTGAGTGTTTTTTGTGGGTTTTTAGTGTAGTATTGTGTGATTATTTTAAGGATTATGAATGCAGTTTTTATGTTACTGTTTTGAGGATTTTAGGGACTGTTTTAAGAGGATTTGGCTGGTGTTTTGGGAGTGTATTTTCGGTGATGTGTTGGGAGTTTATGGAGGTGGTTTTCAGTGGTGGTTAGGGGTTGTATTGGTGGTTGTAATGGCTGTTAAAATTCGGCAATGGAGGGGATGGAGGATAGTGGTATTCTCGGCCAAAGAATGAGAGATGAAGAGAAGAGTTTTGTTTGTGGTTTTTGCTATTGCCGTGAGTGGCTAAGGTTCTTGGTGTGGTGATTTTCGTGTAAGTCTTGTGTATGAGCTAGCGGACTGCATGTCTTGGTTAGGGGTTGTTTATATAGAGAATGGCTAAGGCTTCACCTTGTCTCACAAGGAAGGGATTTGATTTTGTGTTGAGCAAGGAAAGTCAAAGATTGGGGGGGGACAAATTTGGTTTAGATTAGGAAGTCAATATCTTTAATTTGTTATAATTGATTTAATTAGGCATGACTCTTTTTAATTTAGTATGTGATTTTGTTTAGTTAGGAAGGAATCTGTGTAATTGGTGGGTGAATATCTTAATTAAGGAATTAAAATATTTGATTGATTTTAATGTTTATTTTAATTTGGTATGTGATTTTTAGATTTGTTTTGATTTCACCATGTATTAAATTTGTGTTTTAGTGGGCTGGGCGTGTGGCCAAGGCTTGGGCGAATTGGGCTTAATGTGAGGCTAGCAGCAAAACATAATTACGACGACCGTTCGAACGCCTCCTCGAACACGGCACGAACGCTTACAATCTTTTTGCCGTTCGAACGCATACACGAACGCAGCACAACGAAAACAGTGAATCTTGTTTATTCTGAATTTCCCCTTCCGATGTCCGTTTTCCGTGACCTCCGTGACTTAAAAGTAATGTCTCCAAATGAGACTCATCATAGGGACTTATGTGCAAAAAAATGCCTACAGTAACTTAGTTTGGAGTTTCCTTTGGTAGGCAAATTTCAGGTCATGTTGTCTTGTGGGGTTGGTGCATGCCTTCAGTCCATACCAAGCTTTTCAACGCTCGTGTGACCACATTTCCTTAGCCATTCTCTTTTATGGCAACTCTTTCTTAGGTCATTATCCATACTTCTTAGCAATGTTAATGCGGGGCAATGATTTCTTTTTCTTCTAGGCTCATAAGCCTATCGGTCTCGCCCGGTGTTTGGCCGTAGTAGTCCCTGATTCAGGTTCATCCATTCTCATTTCAGGGTTTCAAGAACCTTTTGTTCTTCTAGCACATATTGGATTTTCAGGCTCCAAATTTCTAATTATCGCCATTCATTTTCTCCCTTGTTGAGTTCAGCGATAATGTTCTTTGTTGCGGAAGCCATTAAAAACCACAAAGTTTCTACAATAACATCATGCACAATTGTTAATACTTTTGTTTCTTTTATCATGAAACGAATTATGTATAATAAAATTATTCAATGGGGTTTAGATCAAAAGGCCACTATGTGTCCAATCATCATCCAATTACCCAATGTAAAATATTATCAACATAATCAATCATGTAAAATCATCTCTAAAAATTACATAAATTTTAGAACCTCTTAATCATGCGACAATTATGTACATGACACTCATTGATTTAATTACATAAATTAAATTCAACATAGAACATCCATAAATATAAATACAATATTTACATAACAAATCATTACACACAGAAATAACATGATAAAATTAATATTTTACAATAATAATTTTCTCAGTTTTATAGTCTCACTCATATATGTGTTTTAGGATACGAATCCTCAAACTCTTTGGGTAACTCGTAATTGATCTTGGACAGCCATGGAAATCCGATAGCAAATTTGGGATCTTTGCAACGGTTCCGGGACATCAAAGGAAAAATTGTATTATTTACCTTTTGCAGGAGATACTGAATCCTAACCTCTCAATGTTTATTATAAGGAACATGATTTTCCTCACGTTTTATATAATATCCAAATACGAGTAAGTTGTTTTGCCATATCTAGGGAGAGTGTTTCTCAGTAATCTGAACCTATTTGGTTGCCCTATCCATTACCTGCCCAGATTGACTCCTGTAACATGTTATTGAAAGTGATGATATGTGAAATCATATCATCGCTTTCACTCATTCGATATTTATCCATTTCCAACAACATGTCTGATATCATCTCCCTGTCTGTAGATGTCGTAATCATTTTTGCAACTCTTCGAATAATCGCCATGATTTTTCTGCAACAAATACAAAGAAAAATCAATACAATGAAACACAAAGTTACATTGACTAAATAAACATCACTAAGATGTTTATTATAAACATAAAGTTTATATGATAAAATAAATTTATCATGGTCGATTTAGAACATTTTGCAAAAAGGATTAGACATATAATCACGACGGATCGGAATTACCGAAGCAAACTGATACAGACGTGACCCACACGGGCCGACACAAACTTCACGCGCCATACACGTGCCTCAGGAGTGGATCACGCGCCTCCACGCGCCGGCCACGGGCTCCCACTCGCCCTCACGCGCTCTCACGCACCGGCCAGGCTCGAATAACTTTCACGCGTGTGGACGACATGTCGTCCGTGTGTTCTGTGGCCGTATGACTGTCATTTGGATCTATTACTGCCAGCCGACTTTCGGTTGGTAGGTTGTGGGACGACATGTCGTCCTATCGGTGTTCTGTGTACGACTTGTCGTACATACACTAGATGACATGTCGTCTGAAAAATGAGGCACACGTACGCTTGTCGTACCGAATCCGGACGATTGTCGTCCTCTTCTCTAATAACAGATGACATGTAGTAAGGCTCTTCTGGGAGTGTTTTTCTGGTAAAACAGATTTATCTAGCCAACTTCTAGGGTCCATATCTTTCTCAATTTTAATCCGCATTAAGCAAATGACATACCAAATTGAAGATCTCATGACCTAGTTTTCAAAACATATTTGAACATGCGATTATAAATTTTCTACAAAGAGTTATTATGGCCCCAAAGTTTGGAAGAAAATCATTTTTGTAAGAAACAAAACAGAAGCATTTTCAACATTTTTCATGCATGTTCATGCAATTTTTGTGTAATCTAACTAGAAACATGCATTTAAGCTCTGATACCATTTAGGAAAAGATATCCCTAATATATTTACATGTTTGTCCTCTTAGATCTAACCATACATGTATTACTAATCCTAGATTTATTTACAACTAATTGAAATAATCTAAGTTAACCAAAACACAATTGCATACATTTCTTCTTGTAGAGACCTCTTAATCAAATTTAATTGATTGGCTTAACTCAATAAGCAAATTGTCTTATTTATAGGAGGGAAACCAGTCATTATTAGCTCACATGCATGGATTACTATAATCATTGATTACTATTTAATCACTGCATTGATTACTATGTAATCACATGTATTTGGGATGCATAATGACTTTCTCTAACCCTTCCAAAAAATGTTACCATCATGGGTGTACCAATATTCCCCACTTAATATTTACTAATTGGTTGTTACTTAACACTCTTTTGTTACTTAATTATTTTATTAATAACTCTTGTTGTTACTTAATAATTTCCAACATGAATTATTATTAATTGTTTGTTATTTAATAACACCAAATAA
>SKCR01032452.1:0-21560 GCA_019454045.1 Zanthoxylum bungeanum
TTTCAAGGGTGGTATAATTGTTAGACAGTAATGACCCATAGCATCACTATTTTGTAAATGATTTTGTATTATTGTACAAAATTAACTATGTAGTAATGAAATTGCCTTTTACCGTTTTGTAATTTATTTACTTTGATATATAAATGGTAAAAGTCCCTATGATTAATTCCGGATTGAGATGATATGAGACAGTATCAATCCATAAAGGTTTAATCATTAAATATCCCTAGTCGTAGTATTATCGAGATTGGACATCGATAATGCGGAATAGACTAGTACTGCACTTGTGCGTGTTGTGAGGGCACAACATCATAGTTCTCATATATTTGAGTATTGGATACTTATGCAAGTGCGGTAGGAGGTTGTGTTTTACCGATGGTAAGGAAAACAGCTTCGCTCTGGATAGCCCCGTGGAATCCCATTGGTAGTATGTCTGCGTGTCTATGGGAGTCCGCTTCAGGGTAGGTGCATATGGTCTTAACCTGAGACTTGCATCGCTAGTACTTGCGACAATCGGTAGACTTTAGTTTTGGTCGTCCAGGGCTTTAACAGGTTCTGTGTACACCTCTTCTAGGTTTATCGGGAATCGTAGTGTATTGGGTGTGATGTCAAGACGGAAGTATCACTTCAGACATATGGATATGATGATCGCGCAGGATACAGAACTAGTACTCTATAATGGTTGCAACCATCGGGATAATATGACAAGGTCAGGATTATCCGATTCAAAGAGACTAGTTGCTTGATGTCCGATATATGTATCGTACGGGGCAGACACATCTCCAGCCCCAGGCCTTACATGTGATCATCCGATACTGGATCATTATACACTATACTACGGTATACTACGCCTGTTATAGATCTTATATTCCAATAAGAATATTTCTGGAGACTTGGGTAGGCATGGCGTTTTGCTAGAGGCTAACCGTGTTGGCAATAAATACGGCCGTCAGATTATCCGAACACGTACGTACCAAGTACTACGTTTTTACCGATTTACAAGACAAGGTTAGCCTCTAGCAAAACGCCATGCCTACCCAATTCTCCAGAAATATTCTTATTGGAATATAAGATCTATAACAGGCGTAGTATACCGTAGTATAGTGTATACTGATCCAATATCGGATGATCACATGTAAGGCCTGGGGCTGGAGATGTGTCTGCCCCGTACGATACATATATCGGACATTAAGCAACTAGTCTCTTTGAATCGGATAATCCTGACCTTGTCATATTATCCCGATGGTTGCAACCATTATAGAGTACTAGTTCTGTATACTGCGCGATCATCATCTCCATATGTCTGAAGTGATACTTCTGTCTTGACATCACACCCAATACACTACGATTCCCGATAAACCTAGAAGAGGTGTACACAGAACCTGTTAAAGCCCTGGACGACCAAAAATAAAGTCTACCGATTGTCGCAAGTACTAGCGATGCAAGTCTCAGGTTAAGACCATATGCACCTACCCTGAAGGGACTCCCATAGACACGCAGACATACTACCAATGGGATTCCGCGGGGTCTATCCAGAGCGAAGCTGTTTTCCGTACCATCGATAAAACACAACCTCCTACTGCACTTGCATAAGTATCCAATACTCAAATATATGAGAACTATACTGTTGTGCCCTCACAACACGCACAAGTGCAGTACTAGTCTATTCCGCATTATCGATGTCCAATCTCGATAATACTACGACTAGGGATATTTAATGATTAAACCTTTATGGATTGATACTGTCTCATATCATCTCAATCCGGAATTAATCATTGGGACTTTTACCATTTATATATCAAAGTAAATAAATTACAAAACGGTAAAAGGCAATTTCATTACTACATAGTTAATTTTGTACAATAATACAATATCATTTACAAAATAGTGACGCTATGGGTCATTACTGTCTAACAATCTCCCACTTGGCCTATAGCCAGTCACTCAAGCATCTAATACCTGAACTATGTACATGTCGCTCAAACTTTTCCCGAGGAATAGCCTTCGTCAGCGGATCTGCAATATTATCCTCTGATGCGATCTTTTCGATCTTCACATCGCCACGATGTATGATCTCTCGAATCAGATGGAATCGTCGAAGAACATGTTTGGATCGTTGATGAGACCTTGGTTCCTTAGCCTGTGCTATAGCCCCGCTATTGTCACAATACAATGGAACGGGCTCAGCTGCTAACGGAACTACTCCTAATCCAATTAGGAATTTACGGATCCAAACTGCCTCTTTTGCTGCTTCAGCTGCTGCAATGTACTCCGCTTCAGTTGTTGAATCGGCAACAGTATCTTGCTTGGAAGATTTCCAGCTCACTGCTCCGTTATTCAAACAAAATATGTACCCAGATTGCGACTTAAAGTCGTCTCTGTCGGTTTGGAAACTTGCATCGGTATACCCAGATACCTCAAGTTCTCCATCTCCATAGATTAAGAAAGCATCCTTAGTTCTGTTAAGATATTTAAGGATACTCTTAACCGCCATCCAGTGATCTTTACCTAGATCGGCCTGATATCGACTGCACATGCTCAAAGCATGGGACACATCAGGTCGTGTACATATCATGGCATACATGATCGATCCGACTGCCGAGGCGAACGGAGTCCGACTCATGTTGTCTCTCTCATCTTGTGTTTTAGGACACATGTCCCTAGATAGATAGACGCCATGTGATATTGGTAACAGTCCCCTCTTGGACTGATACATGTTGAATCTCTTCAACACTTTATCAATATATGTACTCTGGGAGAGTCCAAGTAGCTTTCTAGATCTATCCCGGTAGATCTTTATTCCTAGAATAAAAGCTGCCCCTCCCAGATCTTTCATGGAGAATTTCAATGAAAGCCAAGCTTTCACCGACGTTAACATGGGAATGTCATTGCCGATAAGCAATACATCGTCGACATAAAGGACAATAAAAGTCAGTGCACCCCACTAACCTTCTTATATACACAAGAATCATCTTCGTTTTGAATGAAATCATATTCTTTTTGATCTCATCAAAACGCTGGTTCCACGACCGCGATGCTTGCTTCAGTCCATAAATGGAACGATTTAACTTACAAACCTTGTTTGCAAGTCTAGGTGCCATAAAACCGTCAGGCTGTTGCATATAAACATCCTCCGAAAGGTTTCCGTTAAGGAAAGCGGTTTTAACGTCCATCTGCCATATTTCATAATCGTAAAATGCAGCTATTGCAAGCATTATCCGAATGGATTTAATCATGGCAACGGGTGAGAAGGTTTCGTCATAATCAACTCCAAGTCGTTGACGATATCCCTTCGCTACAAGCCTAGCTTTGTACGTTTGTACGTTGCCATCCATGTCAGTCTTCTTCTTGAAGACCCATTTGCATCCAATAGGCTTTACGCCTTCTGGTGCATCAACCAATGTCCAAACTTGGTTGGTATACATGGAATCCATTTCGGCCTTCATGGCTTCTTGCCATAAAGCGGATTCGATACCTTGTATCGCTTCCTCATACGTAGCCGGTTCATTATCCTCAATAAGATTAATATCTACATGAGGTGAGATCAGGAATCCATACCTCTCAGGTATTACCTGACTCTCTCCGACCTATGCGGTCCTTGTGTATTTGAAGATTGTGGTTCAGTCTCATCCCAGATGGACTGTTCATGTTCCGTTGATAATTCATTGCCAAGAACAGTATCACTACGACTTTCATCGAGTTCTACTTTCTTCCCACTAAACACTGCATTTAGGAATTCCTTCTCAAGGAAAACCGCATGTAGAGCAACAAATACTTTGTTCTCTTGTGGGTGATAGAAGTAATATCCTTTGGTTTCCCTAGGATATCCAACGAATAGGCATTTATCTGATTTGGGTTCAAGTTTGGTACCTTCTAAACGTTTAACGTATGCCCAGCAACCCCAAATCTTCAGGAATGAGAAACCCGGTTTCTTACCTGTCCATATCTCATATGGTGTCTGTTCAACAGACTTTGACGGAACCTTATTCAAAATAAGAACTGCACTATTTAATGCATATCCCCAGAAGGAAATTGGCAGCTCAGTGCGACTCATCATCGACCTTACCATGTCCAACAAGGTACGGTTTCTCCGTTCGGACACACCATTTAATTGTGGTGTTCCAAGAGGAGTCCACTGTGAAAGAATACCATATTCTTTCAGGTAATCTTGAAACTCATTACTTAAGTATTCGCCACCACGGTCCGACCGTAATGTCTTAATACTCTTGCCTGTTTGTTTTCAACTTCGTGTCGAAACTCTTTGAATTTCTCAAAAGTTTCCGACTTGTGCGTCATTAGATACACATAACCGTAACGTGATGCATCATCGGTAAAGGTTACGAAGTATCGATATCCACCTCTAGCCTGGCTAGACATGGGCCCACAAACGTCACTATGAACGAGGGCTAACAGTTCAGTGGCACGTTCACCTTTACCGCTAAAAGGTGATTTAGGCATTTTTCCTAATAAGCAGATTCGCAGACGTCATATGAATTGGATCAAATCCATCCAAGTACCCACTCTTCGAAAGTGTGGATATACGAGTCTTGTTAATGTGTCCCAGACGACAATGCCACATATAAGTTTCATCATTTGGATCAAATCCATCCAAGTACCCACTCTTCGAAAGTGTGGATATGCGAGTCTTGTTAATGTGTCCCAGACGACAATGCCACATATAAGTTTCATCATTTGGATCACTCTTTTTAAGCCTTTTGTTTGTTAATTTATATGTAGGAGATTCATTTATATTCAAAATATAAAGACCATTATTTGCAACTGCAGTGCATATTTCTGCATCATTTTTATATAAATAACACCCAGTGTTTCTAAATACAAAAGTGTACCCATTTCGGGTTAATAAAGATACAGATATAATATTCCTAGTCAAACTAGGTACATAATAACAGTCATTTAGTTTAAGTACATGCCCCGAGGGCAGTTCTAATACAAAAGTGCCCACGGCCAAAACAGCAACAGGAGTTCCGTTTCCAACTCGTAGATCAATCTCCCCTGAAGCCAGAGTCCTGCTGTTCTGCAGATCCTGCACATCAGTACATATATGAGAACCACAACCAGAATCAAAAATCCAATTTTTAAAACTAGAAGTAGCCATGTTTATTTAATAACAAACATACCAGAGGTCGGTGCCTTGCCCGCCTTGATCTCCCTTCTGATCGCCTTGTTCATGCGGCAGTCACGCTTCCAGTGACCTCTTTTGCCGCAGTTAAGGCATATGTCTTGTGACTTGTTCCTCGGCTTCCCAGAAGCCATCGGCATCTTGGCCTTGCCCTTGTTCTTACGCTTCTTCTTTTCCACCCCTCCAGTTGCCTTGGGCCCAGCCCTTGACGTCTGAGAGGTCGATGCAAAGTGCGCCTCGCGCTTGTTGCCTTTAAGAAGCTCTTTCTCTGACTCCTTAAGAATGGACAATAGCTCTCCAAGAGTATCGTCCGTATCCATCAACTTGTAGTTGATGATAATCTGCTTCCAAGTATCGGGAAGTGACTGTAAAAGCATGTCTACAGTCAGCTCAGCCTCCAAGACTATTCCCATCTTGGCCAGCTCATCAATGTCAGCTATCATTTGAGTCCCGTGGGCCTCAACTGAAGCGCCATCAGTCATACGGGAGCGAAAGAGTTTCTTCACCAACTCATACCTCTCTATCCGCTTATTAGTGCGGTGAAGATCCTTTAGTCTAGCCATCATATTATAAGGATCCAAGTCCCTATTCTGGCGATGAAAGTGTTGAGTCATGGAAGCAAGCATGATCGACTGAGTTGTATCACAATCATCGCTATGAGTTCTCCATAACTCCAGCTCAAGTGGCTCAGTGGGCCTCGGCCCGAGAGGTCTCTGTATGGTGTACAACAGCCTCTCTGCCCCAAGGACTATCCTCAGGTTCATTTCCCAGTCAGCAAAGTTCGTGCCCTTAAATACATTATCACCCATGATTATGTCTCGGACATTTCCTTTGTTTGCCATCTTAACTACGATAGTCCAACTATCTAGTTAACGATATATGGGTACAGTCAAAATGTTACAAGAAAATAACATTTTATTAGTCCAACTAATGTTAAAATATTGACGAAATAAATTTTGTAAGCGCGTAAAGCTAAGTATCTGAATGAAATTGCAAATTCAATACTAGCCTCCCACTATTTTCTACAAGTCTCTAACCCTATGTCGAGTACTCGGGAAATCCAATTTCCTAGTGGGCTAGGATCCCGTTAAATAACGCACAACCTTGACTTTGGCCAACAAGTTGTATGATATTTAACTAGGTAGATCTCGAAGATCAATTGGATCCCATCCAATTCCTAGATCCGGTAGGTGGACATCCAAGTCCGAAACATATATATCTAATACATATGTCAATGTATCCAATACATTTTCATAACCATTTCCTCTGAATCAACTAAGTCTTGGCTTTGGCACAACAAACTTAATGATTCCAGTTAAGCGGGACCCATTGACATGGAAAGTTTCGTAATCAATGTCGATGGACAAGAAGTGATCTTGACTTTGGCCAACAAATCACAACTTGGACAAGACACCGATATGGAACAAAACTCTCATGATTCAAACACATCCTCAATTGACAAAGGTCTTGACTTTGGCCAACAAACCAATGCCAATTTCGGATCTTGAGAAAGAATCACTCAACGGAAGGAAAATCGCTTAATATTGTTTGAGGGATTTTCGTGTAATTGGAAACCAATTAATTTATCTTTGTTAGGTCTCATCATCATACACCCTTAAGCATGCTTCTAAAACATCATAAAGCGCGTAAAGTAAAGTAATAGCGATATACGGATGGATATGAACAACAACTTGTTCCTAGAACAAATCACTCCCTTTCCTCTCCCCGCTAGAACTATTCTACTCTTACCCAATTACATAATACAATAAGAGAAACCTCATTTACATTGAGGGGAATTAGGTGAGAAGAGAATACAAAGAGACAATAAGAGAAAGGCTGGACACGCAGGTCCAATTTATAAATTCTAAATTTACAATAATTTCTAAAATTACCCTTCCCTTCTAATATCCATCCGATATACACTATTCATACATTACATCCACATTCATTCATTCAAGGCATGTTATACAACCAATCAAATCCAATTAATTAGTCTTTAATTAGGTGACAATACAATGTTCAAACAATTGTTTGCATTTGCGCGAGTCCAACTCAATTTGAGAATAAATACTTATAGTATGAATTCACGAATTATATCGAACTACTCGTCAAATCCAATTTAAGACGTATTCAATACTAATCCTTATATTTAATTCCAAATTAAATATTTACACTTTTATTGTGCTTTTATGACTTAGATTCCAAATCTAATGCTATCGGGTCTCAAAGCCCAATCAACATCCAATGTCCATTTAATTAAAGTCCGATGGGCTTTCAATTGATTTCATTAGGCTTGGGCCTTGGTCAATGTGGGTCATACCCAATTTCCAAGCCCAATAAGGAATCACCCTCATTTGCCATAAAAATCAATATCAAGCCCATAAGGCCCAATTAAACATAAAAGCCCATTTATTACATTTGGACTTAATGGAGTGATTTAGGCCCATTTTTGGATCCAATCCAATTTTCCCAAACCTACTTGGTCCAACCAAGCCCATTATGTCCAAATATAATAGTTTTAGGCCCAATTCAAAATTAAGCCCAATTAATCAAATTTTAAAATTCCAAATTTTATAACTTAATTAATTAAAGTGTAATGTCATGATTAATCCTTTAAATCAATATTTCCAAAATATCAAATTAATCCATTAATCATATTTTTATCTTAAATACATGTCCAACATTATTTAATCAAAAAAAAATCAAGTCCCTAATTTTCTTCCATGCATTCGGCCAAGGTGATGAAAAATTACCGATTTCGTTTTCAATCCAATCGAATCAAAAATCGTCATTTTATGTTCGTTTAAAGTCATCCAATGATCTTATAAACAACAAATCATCATCTCCATGGTCTAGGTAGTATTCGGCCAAGCCTCTCCAAGAGGGGAAAAATTAATCCAATTTATTTTTCATGAAATTGATAATGTATAACATAATGTAACATACATTTAAGCATACTTAATCAATCAAAATCATCAAATCATGCTTCAATCAATTTTGCCCAAATATTACCCTAATATATTTTCATGCTCTTTAAGCTCAATGATACCATTGTTGGAAATTCTAATCCATGTCCCAAGATCAAAAGAGCAAACAAAACATATAAATGAATGAACAATATTGAAGTATGGCGAAATCATACTCACAATGATCGGAATGCGGATGCGTTGATGAAACAAAAATTTTCTCCTTTGTGCAGTGAGAGTTTCGGCCAAACAGAAAAGAGAAGCTCCAAGCAATTTTTGATCCTTCCAAGCTCTAAGATTAGTTTCCCATAACACCTTTGTATGATCCCTTGAAGGTGCTAGCCTTTGTTGTGATTTTGAATGCACAACTTCTTCAAATCTTGCCACAAAAATTGAAGAAATGGAGAGCCCAAAACTGGATGCAGTTTCGGCAATGTGAGAGAGAGGAGTGTTATGATTTTTGTTACAAAAATCAATTTATATTTATGCCATAATATTTATTAAATTAATAATAAACTTATGACACAAATCATGCAATGGCTTAGAGTGTCAAACACTCAAACTCCATGCAAAACCATTGAGTGTATTGTACACTATCACCATGCAATGTATTAACAATTAAATAATGCATAAAATGACATGTGTCATGTGGGCCCCACACAACCCAAATGAAAGTGGGCCCATGCGTACTCACGCGTTCGGGTTCGATATTTCCGAAATACCGAACTTTCGTCGCGACGTTAATTAAATCTAATTTAAATAAATAATTGCGCCTAGCGAAATTATTATTTACGTCGCTAACGAATTAATTCTAATACATTTCATGGTGATAGTGTACAATACACTCAATGGTTTTGCATGGAGTTTGAGTGTTTGACACTCTAAGCCATTGCATGATTTGTGTCATAAGTTTATTATTAATTTAATAATATTATGGCATAAATATAAATTGATTTTTGTAACAAAAATCATAACACTCCTCTCTCTCACATTGCCGAAACTGCATCCAGTTTTGGGCTCTCCATTTCTTCAATTTTTGTGGCAAGATTTGAAGAAGTTGTGCATTCAAAATCACAACAAAGGCTAGCACCTTCAAGGGATCATACAAAGGTGTTATGGGAAACTAATCTTAGAGCTTGGAAGGATCAAAAATTGCTTGGAGCTTCTCTTTTCTGTTTGGCCGAAACTCTCACTGCACAAAGGAGAAAATTTGTGTTTCATCAACGCATCCGCATTCCGATCTTTGTGAGTATGATTCCGCCATACTTCAATATTGTTCATTCATTTATATGTTTTGTTTGCTCTTTTGATCTTGGGACATGGATTAGAATTTCCAACAATAATAGCCCCAAAGAAGAGACAAAAGTCCTCATCTTCATTTCCTTACGACCCATAATGTTTTTGGAATGAAGAGGCCTTTAACCATTATAATGCATTGCTTTCAAACAACCTCATGTTGGACAATTATGACCCATAGCGTCACTATTTATACAGATCATGGTGTTGTTGTATGAATTAACTATGTGACAAAGGAGATTGCACTCTTATCATTTGTGATTAGATCACCAAGATATATAAATGATAGGAGGTCCTTATGATTTGTTCCTGGACTGAGAATGATATGAGACAGTATCAGTCCACGAAGGATAAATCATTAAATATCCCTAGTCAGAGTATTATCGAGATTGGACATCGATAAATACGTAAAAGACTAGTATTGCACTTGTGTGCGTTGTGAGGGCACAACGGCATAGTTCTCATATATTTGGGTATAGGATACTCATGCAAGTGTAATAGGAGGTTGTGTTTTACCGATGGTACGGGAAATAGCTTCTCTCTGGATAGACCCTCTCGGAATTCCATTTGTAGTATGACTATGTGTCTATGGAAATCCGAAATCAGGGTAGGTGTATTTGGTCTTAACCTGAGACTTGCACCGCTAATACATGTGACAATCGATATACTTTTGTTTTGGTCATCCAGGGCTTTAACCGGTTCCTGTGTACGACTCTTCTGGGTATATTGAGAATCGTAGTGTGTTGGGTGGATGTCAAGACGGAAGTATCACTCCAGTCATAGTGGAGATGATGGTCACGTAGGATAAGGGACTGGTTCTCTTAAATGTTGCAGCTATCGGGATAAAATAACAAGGTCAGGTTTATCCGATTATATAGACTAGTTACCAGACATCCGACATGTTCTTCGTACGGGGCAGACACAATTCCAGCCCCAGGCCTAGCACGTGATCATCTGATACTGGATCAACATACACAATACTACATATACTACGCCTGATATAGATCGCTTATTCCTGTACGCATGTTTCTGGAGAATTGGGTAGGCATGGCGCTTTGTTAGAAGCCAACCTTGTCTTGTAAATCAGTAAAACGCAGTACAAGGTACTTACGTGTTCAGATAGTCCGACGACCGAATTTACTGCCAACATATCCGGGGATCTCATGGGTCGTTTCTCGAAGATTCACTGATGATGTATGACTCACACTTTATTAATCTGGGATTAATTTAAGATGAGAGAGAAAATTAATCTAGGATTAATTACGGAGATATTTTATCTGGGATAAAATATTATTTAAAGAGAGAGAGAGCGATTAATTTGGAATTAATCGACAAATTAATATATTCGATATATTAAATGAAATTGGATTTCGACGCGGAATTAAAATTGGATTTTAATTCGGGCGAACGAATTAATTTAGAATTAATTCGTTAGCGACGTGAATAGTAATTATGATAGGCATGATTATTTAATTAAATTAGATTTAATTACGACGCAACGGAAAATTCGTTAATTTAGAATTAGCGAACCCGAGCCCGGGATTATTTGCGAGCGTATTCGCATTTCGAATTCGAGTGCGGCACGCAAGTCAAATCAAGCGTCAAATCGCTAGTCGCATCTAGCGTCACATCATTCGTCAATCAAGTGATAGATGTCTTTTGATGAGTGGTATTTATATCACTATTTCCCACTCATTGAACCTTATATTTTGTATAGTTTCTTGAGTTTTGTGAATATTTTGATGTGTTTTGTGTTATTTTGTAGATAAATAAAGTTTCAGGACATTCTGGAGGTGAATTGGAGCAAAACAGGAAAAACTGGACAAAAAGGGCAAAATCGTCATTTCAGCGTCGCGACGCTGAAGCCTTTCGCGTCGCGACGCCCATAATGCGCCGGAATTGCTAACATACGCCGTGGACACGTGGACCAATCAGAAAGTTTGCTAACGTGCGCCGCCTGCTAAAATACGCCGATCATGCTATCTTGCGCCTGCCACGTGTCGCCATCACAACGGAGATGCTAATGTGCACCGGTGCCACATGTCGAGATCTCACGATGCCGACAATCGCCCTCCACACGTCAGCATGACTTAAGCAATGACGTCATAACAGTGCCACGTCATCGGATAAAGATCTGATCTCTTAGCCGCCTCGCCACGTGTCAAGCCGTCATTGTGCCACGATTCTCTGTAGCTGGCGTCGCGATGCGGAACTGTAACCAGTGTCACGACGCTGGAACCTTATTCGCGCCTATAAATAGAGCTCGAAATTTCAGATTTCAGTGTACCTCTCCCTCCCACTTCTTTGATGTAATTAGGGAGTTCTTCTCTCTCTAAGTTTCTTTTAATTTAGTTTTGTAATTTTTAATTACGTTCTGTAATAATAATAATTTACTTTCTTTATTTTACAGTTTTTACTATTCACTATGAGGAGGTAACTTCCTTATGCTAGGGTGAAAGGTAATTCTTTTACTATTACTATTTAGATTCATCTCCCTTAAAAATAATATATTTACTATTTAAAATATTGACTTAAAAAGGAATACCGCTATATTGGTCGGTTGGCTATTTAATTTAAACTGGTTAAACCTGACTAAGCAAGGATACCGCCAGATTGGTCGGTTGGTAATTTTATTTTGGTTCCGCCTTTATGGCTGGTTTACTTTGGTTCCGCCTTTATGGCTGGTTTAACTTAAATTGACTTAATCAGGTTACCGCCTATATGGCTGGTTGGTAATAATCACAAGTTTATATATTATTTTATGGGAGATATCTAAATAAGTAGTAGTAGAATTAATTCCTTTTACCTTAGCATTTTATTTTTATTTTACTTTTAAGCTTTTACTTTACTGCAATTACTTTTCAGCACTGTTACCTTATGGCTTTTACTTTTAAGTTTTCATTAGCCCTAGCTATGTGTCATAACTAAGTTAGTTATCTAGGGTTGTGATGAATTTCAATATCACGGGTTTATAAGGGGTTAGATTATAATTTGGGTAATATAAAGATTTATTTATTGAGTCTTAATCTTAATGCATTTTATTAATTGGCCACTAATAAAATTGATAAGGTAAACTTAAAATGAACTAGACATAGGGATTTTAGGTTTAAGACCTTAGACTCAATAGCCCACGATCTTCCTTGAGGATAGATAACCCTTTTAATAGATTTCCTTACAGGATAAGAATATACCTGTCGGGCGGGGGTAGCCATAATTGGAACTTAATCTTAATGAATCTAGGTAATTTGGTTGACATAGACATATGGTTCAATTGGATTATACTAGGTATTTGTAATTGACCATCGGAAGAGGCTTTTACATAATTTAGTGTTCCAGGTTAATAAATCAAAATTTTACCCAACTATAAGATAACCACTTCATCTTTAAATAATATTGGAATAAATCACAACCCTAGATAGTTTTTAATATTGAATTTTCTTAAAATCTACTTTCAAACAATTTTATTTACTTGTCTTTAAATTTAGAATCGTCGCCATTTCAAATCAATTAAAAAACCTGTTAGATACTGGTAATCATTTGGCCCCATAAATTGATAACAAAAGGTTTTAAGTCCTCGTGGGATCGATACTTTTTATACTACTTGAACGATACGTACGCTTGCGTTATACGTGTGTGTTTATGCCGGTCAAGTTTTTGGCGCCTTTGCCGGGGACTTATTTATCTTTTACTATTATTTTAGGGGTTAGATACTCTTACTTGTATCTAATTTCTTTTTACTTATTGTTTTTTTCTCTTGTGTTTCAGGTTCTCAGAAACTTCATGAGACGAACCAGAAGCTTTGAACTCCGACCGCTTGACCCGGAAATTGAAAGAACTATCAGACAGTTGAGAAGGGAAAGGCGAGAAGCCCAAGAAGCTTTACTCAACATGGAACCTGAACCTTTGGAGGTCGCACCACCAATTCCCATTCGAGACAGAACCATTCCGGTGGTTGACAGACTCATTTCATGTATTGTACTTCCTCCCTTACCAGCAAATGCATGTGACATCAAAACTTGCATTCAGATGATTCAGCAGTCAGTTCAGTTTGGGGGAAATGCAACTGAAGATCCTAATGCCCACATCAGCAACTTCCTGGAAGTTTGCGGCACTTTCAATTACAACCGAGAAGCCGAAGAAGCAATGAGACTGCGTGTTTTCCCATACTCCTTGAAGGACAGAGCTGAAGCTTGGCTACATTCATTACCAGCAGGTTCTATAACAACATGGAACACTTTAGCCACCAAATTTCTTGCAAAATACTTTCCACCAGCCAGAACCGGAAAGCTGAGGAATGACATCACATCCTTTGTGCAACAAGACTCAGAAACTATTTACGAAGCTTGGGAAAGATACAAAGATTTACTCCGGAAATGTCCACACCATGAGATTCCAAAATGGCTTCAAGTCCAAACATTCTATAATGGACTTTCTGGAATAATGAGAACCACAATCGATGCTGCTGTTGGAGGAGCTTTAATGGCAAAAGGAGAAGATCAAGCATGGGAACTAATCGAAGAAATGGCCAACAACAATTCCTTGTGGCCAACTGAAAGAAGTCTGATTCAAAGAATTGCAGGAATCTATGAAGTTGGAGCCAATACAGCAGTCAACACCAAGCTATATCAAATTTGCAAATTCATGGAGACTCTTACCACTGGATCCACAAGTTCACCATATGGAGGAGCACCAGAATCAAACCAACTTGAAGAAACGGTGAATTATGTCAACAATTTCAACAGACAGGGGAACAATCCATATTCCAATACCTACAACCCAGGGTGGAGGAATCATCCTAATCTTTCATGGAGCAACAATTCAGGCCAACAGCGGAACTATCCACCACCTGGATTCCAGCAACAGAAGAAAGGCCAGGAGCAGACAAATGAACCAGGAATAGCAGAAGTGCTGGCTCAGTTAAAAAAGTACGATGTTATCTTTCAGAGCCAATCAGCTTCCATCAAAGCACTGGAGAATCAAATTGGACAACTGGCCAATGCTCAGAGTTACAGACCGCCAGGTACCCTTCCTAGCAACACAGAGCCAAATCTAAGGAACATGGGGAAGGAGCAATGTCATGCCATCATGTTAAAAAGCGGTACTGAAATCAACAAAGATGTTGGAGTCAAAACAGCTGCTGAGGAAGTCCCAAAAGAAACATAACAACAGATGGAAGAAAAAGAAGCAAAGGAAAAAGAACAGATCACTCCACCTCCACCTTTTCCTCAACGTCTTCAGAAAAACAAATTGGACAAGCAGTTTGCTCAATTCCTTGAGATATTCAAAAAGCTGCACATCAACATCCCATTTGCAGAAGCCTTGGAACAAATGCCCAGCTATGTCAAATTCATGAAAGACATTCTGTCACGAAAACGGAGATTGGGAGATTACGAGACAGTAGCATTAACGGAAGAATGCAGCGCCATCATTCAGAGGAAGCTTCCCCCGAAGTTGAAAGATCCTGGCAGTTTCACCGTTCCATGCATCATAGGAGAACATAACTTCGGTAAAGCTTTGTGTGATTTAGGTGCAAGTGTTAACTTAATGCCTTTTTCTATTTACAGGAAACTGCAAATTGGAGAAACAATGCCTACCTCAGTCTCACTGCAACTTGCTGATCGAACGCTCGTATTTCCAAGAGGTGTAGTTGAAAATGTGCTGGTAAAAGTTGATAAATTCATTTTTCCAACAGATTTTATTGTCCTTGACATGGAGGAAGACGCAGATGTGCCAATCATCCTTGGGAGACCATTCTTGGCTACAGGTCCAACCATTATTGATGTACAAAAAGGAGAATTAACCATGAGGGTACAGGACCAAGAAGTAACATTCAATGTTTTCAAGGCCATGAATTTCCCAGATGATGAAAAGAAAGAGGAATGTTTCAGACTTGATGTGATACACAGTACCATTCAGAACTCTGATGAAAGACAAAGTTCTACTGACAAACTTAAAACATGTCAATTGCCTGTGGAGCCTAAAGATAAAGCATCTTTTGCACTGAAAGAGCCAATTCTTGCACTACAAGCAACAGAAGAGAAAAAGTTCCACCAGCTCAACGAATTGGAGGAATTTCACAATCAGCCTTTTGAGAATGCCAAATTGTACAAAGAAAATGGCAAGAAAAGACATGATGAGAAGTTAGTGCGCATACAACTGGAACCAGGGCAGAAGGTACTGTTAAACAAATCAAGGGTGAAATTCTTCCCATGGAAGCCAAAATCACGATGGTCAGGTCCATTTGTGATCACCAAAGTTTTACCAAATAGAGCCGTTGAGATACATGATCCTGACGCCAACAAAATTTCAAGGTTAAAAACAAGCGTGTCAAGCACTACTGGGGAGAATCATTTGAGCGACAAAAAGAAAGTGTCACACTTTCAGATCCAGCATAAACGTTCGAGCAGTCACGTCTAGCTGACGACTTTAAACTTAGCGCTCGCAGGGAGGCAACCCATGCAATTTTTGTATATATTGTGATTTGGTGTGATTGAATTTGTGTGTTTAGTTTTTGCAGATTAAGTCATTTCAAGATGGAAGAAGCTCTCGCAAATCTTCTCAAGCAATTTCCTTCTCTCCCTCAAAAATCTCTAATGAAAGTTTACAAAGCTCGCTTGGAAAGGATGAGGTTACTGACGATCTATGGTGTTCCCAATGACATTCGTTGGGTAATTGAAGCACGAGTCCGATTGGCAGGTGAGTCTTCTGACTCTTTTATTTCACATCTGCCTGGTTTTGGAAGAAGCACCTATGCAAAGAAACGAAGAGCTAAACAAATGGGTGTTTGTTACAAATGTGCACGTTGGAATTGCAATACTCGTTGTCGTTCTTTAGGAATGGTGTCTGTTAATCGCGAAGACAAAATTAAATTCATTAGGGATGGCCTGAGTAAGGAGTCTTTAGATGATATATCTTCGACTCTTGAGACGCATCCCAGTGGATATGTTCACATAGACTTTCGCAGATTACATACACAATTTCAAAAAGAAAGACAACAGTTAAGTCTTGGGAATCTGACTCAAAAAGACCTGTTTGCCAATTTATAAGAAAATTGGATGGGAAGCTTGTCCTGACGCATAGACGTTAATCAAGCTAAAATTCTTGTACATATTATCTCTTTGTCTTTTCTGATAATATTGATTTGTTTTGTTATTTTCTCCGACAGGATCCAGACCTTTTTGACCATATCAAGATTTATTTTACTATTTTGCTACTAATCGTCCTTTGGAAGATACTTGTGCTATTTTTACTCACCCTTTTCAGGTATTATAAATTCAACTCATCATTGCACTTTTGAAGACATCCAGAGTTGAGAAAGAAATACAAAAAAGAAGCCACTTCAAGAAGACGAGTTGAAAACATTTGTGTGTTTTGCGGTAGTACTGTTGGTACTAAACCACAATACATAGAAGCAGCACAGGAATTGGGTCGAGTCTTAGCTGCAAGAAAATGCACTTAATATATGGCGGAGGCAATCTCGGACTAATGGGGATCGTTTCAAAGGCCATACAGGAATGAGGCAGTCACGTTTTGGGAATCATCCCAAAACCCTTTGCAGATGCAAATCTTATTGAACCATCTAACGGAGAGGAACTAATCGTGCCAGGTATGTCTGAACGACTGGTAGAAATGATTAACCGTGCTGATGCTTTTATTGCTTTGCCAGGTGGTTTGGGCACATTGGAGGAAATTTTTATTGTACTATCTTGGGCGAACCTGAACATACACCAGAAACCAATTGGGCTGTACAATGTTGATGGGTTTTATGATTTTCTTTGTGTGTTTCTTGATGATGCTCGAAGAAATGGGTTGGTCCCTATCATTTCAAAGATAAATTGGTCTGAGGACGATCGTGGTAAGAGGCGTCGAATTAATCTGGATCTTAACCTTTAATTTCCTGTAAATTTTCAGCTAACCAGGTATTATCTTCTAAACTCTTCTTCTACTTTTTAAGACATTGGGGACAATGTCTCATTTAGGTTTGGGGGAAGGAATTAGTTGATTAGTACCTTGTTTTTAGTTTGTATGTTGTTTTTATTTTTAGTCCAAAATTTTTCGAAAAATACAAAAAAATTGAAAAATTACAAAAATATTTTGTGTTTTTGTTTTGACTAAAAAGGTGAAATCGGTAGGAGATAGCCGAGTAAGGAATTTCCATTCCTGAGACGTATCTCAAACCTATTTCGAAACAAGTTAATTTTTGTTTATTTCCTTTTGAATTATTTAATTTGTAAATTCTCCATAAAATGGACTAAAATGGATCTTTATATGCTCAGTTGACAGGTATTATCAACATACATGGAAACATACGGACATGAGCTAAAGTTGAAAAGTTTGTAATATTCAGTGCTTTAGTTTAATTGGAGGAAGCATCTCAAAAAGCAGTGGAGTAAAAAAAAAATAAATAAATAAATAAATCTGAGATCCGAGTTATTAAGTCTGTAAGGGTGTTTTAACACATAGTGCCCTAAAACCAACTGGTTTGGGAGTCACTGGCCCAAAGCTCGCTACATGGATCAAAGATGCTGTTAAAATATATATATCTGAAGTCTGAGTAATTAAGTCCATAGGGGTGCTTTAACACCTGGTGCCCTAAAGCCAACTGGTTTGGGAGCCACCGACCCAACACTCGCTACATAGACGGAAGGTATTGTATATAAATAAAAAAGAAAAAATCAGAAAAATTATTCATTGCTACAAAAGGTGTGAAATCTGATAAAACTTTAGGACAAAAATATTACTCTCTTATCAACTGCACTTATGACTGTTGTGGGCAAAAATGAGTTGATTAATATTTGTTGGCTGTGTATATGGAGAATGGTAAAAATAATCGGAGAATTTACTTATTCAGTAATTTAGAAAGAAACAAAACAACTAGTAACTTGGAGTAGAAGTTTCACCTGATTAGTCACTAACTTCTTTATTCTCTTTTCGCTTGTCTTTTTGCTTTTGTGTGCATTAGTTTTATTACCTTTTTACTTTTGTAAAATGTTTGTGGGTATCATTGCTGTAAACCTTCACGAGACTACACTCGTCCACTAGGGACACCTAGGGGTTTAAAGGCTTGTTGCATACGCTAAATGCAACCGTGATCCCTACGAAAGTGGCTTAGTTAAATTTTATTTTCATGTTATTTTATTTAATGTTTTGCTCGAGGACTAGCAAAATGTTAGGTTGGGGGTGTGATGAGTGGTATTTATATCACTATTTCCCACTCATTGACCCTATATTTTGTATAGTTTCTTGAGTTTTGTGAATATTTTGATGTGTTTTGTGTTATTTTGTAGATAAATAAAGTTTCAGGACATTCTGGAGGTGAATTGGAGCAAAACAGGAAAAACTGGACAAAAAGGGCAAAATCGTCATTTCAGCGTCGCGACGCTGAAGCCTTTGGCGTCGCGACGCCCAAATGCGCCGGAATTGCTAACATGCGCCGTGGACACGTGGACCAATCAGAAAGTTGCTAACGTGCGCCGCCTGCTAAAATGCGCCGATCATGCTATCTTGCGCCTGCCACGTGTCGCCATCACAACGGAGATGCTAATGTGCGCCGGTGCCACGTGTCGAGATCTCACGATGCCGACAATCGCCCTCCACACGTCAGCATGACTTAAGCAATGACATCATGAACAGTGCCATGTCATCGGATAAAGATCTGATCTATTAGCCGCCTCGCCACGTGTCAAGCTCTCATTGTGCCACGATTCACTGTAGCTGGCGTCGCGACGCTGGAACCTTATTCGCGCCTATAAATAGAGCTCGAAATTTCAGATTTCAGTGAACCTCTCCCTCCCACTTCTTTGATGTAATTAGGGAGTTCTTCTCTCTCTAAGTTTCTTTTAATTTAGTTTTGTAATTTTTAATTACGTTCTGTAATAATAATAATTTACTTTCTTTATTTTACAATTTTTACTATTCACTATGAGGAGGTAACTTCCTTATGCTAGGGTGAAAGGTAATTCTTTTACTATTACTATTTAGATTAATCTCCCTTAAAAATAATATATTACTATTTAAAATTTGACTTAAAAGGAATACCTCTATATTGGTCGGTTGGCTATTTAATTTAAACTGGTTAAACCTGACTAAGCAAGGATACCGCCAGATTGGTCGGTTGGTAATTTTATTTTGGTTCCGCCTTTATGGCTGGTTTACTTAAATTGACTTAATCAGGTTACCGCCTATATGGCTGGTTGGTAATAATCACAAGTTTATATATTATTTTATGGGAGATATCTAAATAAGTAGTAGTAGAATAATTCCTTTTACTTAGCATTTTATTTTATTTTACTTTTAAGCTTTTACTTTACTGCAATTACTTTTCAGCACTGTTACCTTATGGCTTTTACTTTTAAGTTTTCATTAGCCCTAGCTATGTGTCATAACTAAGTTAGTTATCTAGGGTTGTGATGAATTTCAATATCACGGGTTTATAAGGGGTTAGATTATAATTTGGGTAATATAAAGATTTATTTATTGAGTCTTAATCTTAATGCATTTTTATTAATTGGCCACTAATAAAATTGATAAGGTAAACTTAAAATGAAATAGACATAGGGATTTTAGGTTTAAGACCTTAGACTCAATAGCCCACGATCTTCCTTGAGGATAGATAACCCTTTTAATAGATTTCCTTACAGGATAAGAATATACCTGTCGGGCGGGGGTAGCCATAATTGGAACTTAATCTTAATGAATCTAGGTAATTGGTTGACATAGACATATGGTTCAATTGGATTATACTAGGTATTTGTAATTGACCATCGGAAGAGGCTTTTACATAATTTAGTGTTCCATGTTAATAAATCAATATTTTACCCAACTATAAGATAACCACTTCATCTTTAAATAATATTGGAATAAATCACAACCCTAGATAGTTTTTAATATTGAATTTTCCTAAAATCTACTTTCAAACAATTTTATTTACTTGTCTTTAAATTTAGAATCGTCGCCATTTCAAATCAATTAAAAAACCTGTTAGATACTGGTAATCATTTGGCCCCATAAATTGATAACAAAAGGTTTTTTAAGTCCTCGTGGGATCGATACTTTTTATACTACTTGAACGATACGTACGCTTGCGTTATACGTGTGTGTTTACACCGGTCATCTTTCACTTTGAGTGATTGACACCAATCAATATTCATGAGTGATGTGACTTGATGTGAGTAGTTTGAAAGGCTTTAATGCCTTCTGCTTTTTGATTTTTGAAAATTAAAAAAGGTTGGTATATGTTTAATTATTTTTGAAAATCAATTAATATATACGGAAGCCATTTATTCTCTCTCTCTAACAAGCCTCACGGTTTTAGAGCTTTTCCCTCCTCTCCCTCTCACGATTTTGGAGACCAAAATTGATTCTCTCTTCTTTTGTTTGGCAAGGCCGAATTTAGCAAGGAAGAAGATGATGATTTGTTGCAAATCATCAAGGTGCTAGCACACAAGAAGGCATATAAGGTGATAGGGAAACCATCTCATGAGCATGGATTCACCATTGTTGAAGCTTGGAGCTTGAAGATGAAGATGGAGTCCAAATACCCACCATGACCGAATCCATGGAGCCCAAACCAGTGAGTTTGCCGAGCTTGACAGAGGAAGGAAATGGAGTTTTGTTCTTCGATGCATCCAATCCATTCATTGTGGGTATAATTCTGCACCTCCTTTGATGTGTATTCATACTTGTTTCTTGCTTGATAATGATCCTTGGGATGTTTAGAAAACACCAACAATGGTATCTTGAGCCTTTGAAAGCATGAAACATGAATTAGGGTTCTTAACTAAATTTGGGGCTTTTTGATTTAAGCATGTTTTTGGCAAATTGTTTGTTTGAATATGTTTGTATATGGATAACTTAGAGTTATATGTGATCAATTTGTTGAAAAATTAATTGGATTAATTTTCCCCAATTTGCTATGCTTGGCCGAAAATTAGAAGAACCCTAATGTCTTGGTGGTTTTTATTTTTGATCATTGGATGTGTTGGAAATCAATTGGGAATGTTGATTTTATGTTTAATTGGATTTAATTGGATTGAATTAGAATTGGGCATAATTTTCCCCAAATTGCCAAGAATAAAGCATGTACTGTTGGAAATCTAATAACCATGTCCCAAGATCAAAAACAAGCAAAATATATATAAGAATGAACTAGATTGAAG
>SKCR01032453.1:0-21721 GCA_019454045.1 Zanthoxylum bungeanum
TCCAACAATGAATAATACTGATTATTTATAACTCGTTTAACGGTTAAACGAAAAATACATGCAATCAGGACCTAACGGTCATTTCCGAATTCATGTGTATTTGTATTTAATATTTGATATTATTAAATACACATTAATTAAATATCAATTTGTGATATTTAAACTTATATCATTAATATATGTATTTGAGATCTTTACTGTAAATATAATACATATATTTAAGATGTTTATATTTATTAATTAATTATTTAATTGTTAAATAATTAAATTAATTTATAAAACAAATATCTTTAAGTAATGATTTCAACTTTTTTAAAGTTGCAAATGGCATGGTTTCATTGGAACACATTTTATTCACTTTATTAAAGATAAGATGTCATCTTTAATGTGGACTAATTAAAATTGAACAAAATTAAAGAATTGTTTTTTAATTTCTTGTTGCAATAATCGGCCATGTGAGAAAAATAAGCAAAATATTTTTGTTTCATTTTTTCTAACACTTACACAAGTTCAACAAAAAATTACAAAAGAGATTTGAGCTTTTGTTGAAAAAGAAACGGAAAATCAAAGCAAAATTAGATTTTGTAAGTAATTTCATTTCTTCTTCTACATGAAAATTATTTCATTTTTCTTAGCTTCAATTGTGTTGTTAAGATCATATCTCTACTCTTTTAGTTTGTAATTAAAGTTGTTGGAAGCTTGTTGGATGAGTTCATGCATGTATAATTAATTTATTTGTTTATTAGTGTAATTAAGCTTAATAAATTAATTAGAAAATTAAAGTTGTCATTCTAGAGTTAATTGGACATTCATAATTTGTAACATCCCGCTACCGGAGATGCTACCGGCAGGAGACAGGCTAACCCTGCCTCCATAAGCCTCTGGTTCTGCCGAAATTTCGGCATGACCTCAGCTAAAAATCATGCAACCTGGATCAAAGTCCAGCGCCTCTAGTCAACCTGCCAATGCAAACTCAATATATGCACTGTAATGCAACCTATAGGGCCCAAACATATGATATGTCACTAAGGTGATGAACTCAAGACATGTAATTAGGCTCCATGCCCGAAAAAAAACCTATACACAAAATCTTTTACAGCACAACTTATACAGACTTAAACTCTTTACAACTAGACTTATACTCCCAAGACATGGTGACTGGCTGACTACAACACTGTTATTCTGCTCCTCAAGCTCTGAACACTGTAATCGATCGAATCAGACCACCAACCTGCAAAACCCAAACATTGTAAAATAGTGAGTCATAAGACTCAGTAAGTAACTATGTGCGCCATACACACACAAAATCTGAATCATGTTTCTGTATTAACCTGGGCTGTCTTTGTGATCATACAATCATTTACAAAGTCTAAATCAACTATATAACTTTTATCCATTTTACATATATATATTACTTGATACTATTCTTTCTATTTATTATACATATATTTTAAATTCTGTTCACATTTCAATATCTATAATAAAAACAGCAAATTTCTATATTCTTTACTAAGTCAAGTCTCATCACGTTTTCGCTGCGCTACTCAGATATTTCAGTAGTTACCTATATACTCATTACTAATCTAGCTCGGGCATTTATTATAATTATCTTTCTTTTATTTCATTGAAATTTCATCAAATCGGAATTATAAAATATTCTATCTTTCAACATTCATCTCACTATTATCAATCATGTATACATGTGTATATAAATCATATTATCATTCACTAATATCAGTTATGTACAACTCAAACGATTCCTAAAATGTATGGTTCTATGCATAACTCATAAACTACATAAACATCAATATACCCATAAGATCTATATCTAACTATAAACCTACCTATATATTCGTATAATGAACATAACCTTTTATATCGACCAATACATCTATAGTCACAGCCAGAAGTAATAAATAACCATATAAGCTCTTATGATGTTGGTAGTCTGAAATCTGTCAAAAACCGTTTCGAAAATGCATTTAAGAAACCCCTTTTTACTATAAGCAAAATCAATTTCAAAATTCATTATCATAAAACCATACCGATCATCCAGCATAACTCATTAGACGAAATATAAACGAGCGCCCAATGCCCGAATCGCGCGCACAGATCAGACAATGAACGAACCGATCCCCTGTCGACAGAGGGTTGGGTCATACCATTTTTGATGGCTTAGACCCTAACGATCACCTCAGCAGAAACATATGATGAGTCGTAAAAACATAAATACATACACCAATTGTCGAGGCGGAAACATAACAATAATTGATAATCTCAGCGGAAACACAGCAAGAAAACATAAAACGATCGCTGAGACGGAAACATATAAAAAAAATCATATCGTATCATATCAAAAAATAATATCGAAATGCATCCAACAAAAATGCAATTCTTTTGAAATCATTCCCCCCTAACATAAATGTGAATCAAAAAAATAAATATTTGATGCAAAGTTTTCAAATACATATCGATCGTCCACTGCTCAGTCGTGCGCAAAGACCGGACAGTGTACGGACCACGTCGACAGGGTAATGGGCTAGCCATTTTCCGATGGTTTGGACACCATAACGAGCGCCCCGGTGGCCAATCCGGAACGAAAATACACGATCACCACGGAGGGTCAAAAAAACATAAATCATCAAACACTGTGACAGAAACACTTTCTTTATCCTTTGTATTCAAAATCAAAACTTTGAGAACCAGAAATCAAATAGCAAGTTTTCAAAATATGGTTTAAAATATTTCACGATTCAGAATATCAACATCATAGAACTTCTTATACCTCAAGATATCTTGATTTCACATTACTTATTCACATTCCTACATGAACTACATACTCGAGTTAACACGCTGTTGATAAAAAAAATGTCACCCTGGAGCGAAATCACCCTAGAACGAAGGAGTAAAGGACGAAGGCAAGAAGGGCGACAAAAGGAAGAGTGATCAGAGCGATCACTAGGTTAGAGCGAAAAGAACCCAGGAAGACCGAAGCAGCGATTAGGACAAGAACACGTAATGTAGTTGATCTCACGACTACAACAGTTAAGTAGTTTTCCCTCCACGATCAAGCAGTTGAGACGCACAGCTCAATGGTTGAAGACACGATCCAGCAGCTGCATGGAGATACTGGAACTGCCCAAGCAGTTTACAAGCTTCACTATAAAAGCTCACTCGAACAAACAGAAGAACCCCCGATTAAATGAAGACTCAAACGAGCACATTTTTTATTTTTTAGTTTCATAACTTTTAGGACTGTAATTTGTGCGCTTGCGCCCCTTTGAGGTTTATTCACTAAATCAAACACCCCTTGCTGGGACTGTCTCATGAGGTTTGAACCTTACACGTTTCTCTTTCTTCTTCGTGCATAAAAAGCATGCAAACAGTGTTTTGGCGACCACAGTGGGAGAATTGGTGTAAGAAGTGGAGATGCCTCTGAAAAAGAACACTCAAATTGGCTCAAGTACGGAGGAAGGAGGACTGGAGCAAACCAACCAGCCCCACATTTCAGCCGTAGTGGGTCATTTCGAGGGTCTGGCAGACGCTAGTCGATACGAACCTATGCGAGAATTCAGCCCTAATATGGTTCGTGCATTGTTCGGTGAATTCACACAGGATGTTGTCGAACAGGTTAGGCTTCAAAATGCTCATGTCATAGATAAATTTGTCTCGACTAGCAATTCACATTATGAAAACATGGCCAAACACTTAAGCTCATTAAACGAATTGACGGCCAAATATGTAAATGGGGGAACAGCTCTGCTGTGGACTATACCTTCCCATGCACCGAGCAGTCAGGAGGCTGGTCCGAGGAACGTTCCCCCACAAGGAATCACGGTGCCTACGACTTCCAGGGGAGGAACAAGTCTTTGGGACAATGGCCCATATTTAGGGCCAAATCTACACCAAGGGCCAAATATGGCACAACACGAAGTGGTGTTACCCCAAGGCGTCCAGGTTTCTCAGGGACAGAATCATGATTATGTCCCACTTATGATATGACCACAACCGCCGCCCATAGGAATGTCATTTAATGGAAATGACATGTTAAGGGAACATAAGACCGAGATCCTCAAAATCAATTCGGTCTGGGAGTACGGCCAATTCGGCCAAGGTATCGGAAGCAATATCCAATGGGATCGAAACTACAAAATACCATATTTATCTCGGTTTACGGGGTCTGTGGAAGTTTCTACCATAAACACATAAGGTGATTTTCCCTTCAGAGTGGGAGGTCACTGACTTCCATAAATTGAGGTTATTCCACAACTCACTGTCAGGTGTAGCTTTCTCCTGGTATGTCAATATGCCGGCCAACTCAGTAGAAAATTGGCAACAAATGGAACAGTTGTTCCATGCGCAATTCTATAAAGCCGAATCCGAAGTGGCTTTGGCCGATCTGGAAAACCTGAGACAGTTACCAGGAGAGTGGGCCGAAACATTCTTACAGAGGTTTAAAGTGGTTCGAGGCCGATGCTACGTGCCTTTGCTAGAAAAGAAATTTGTGAGAATCGGTTGTTGGGAAAATCTACGGTCCCGAGGATCGATTCAAGCAAGAAACACAAGTGCGAATACATCAAGGAAGTTGCAGAATACTTACATCGATCGGTTGAGGCGATGCGGTGAAGAATAAAACGTTTTAAGCCCTTTGTAGGTGTCACGGCAGTGGCAGTTTTTTGCTCCTCCATAATCGGCAATCATCAAATTCCAGTGTGCTCCAAGCTCCAAGCTTCATTTGGTGATTCCTTGCTCACAAGTGGGTTTCCCTATAACCTTTGTATGTCTCCATTGTGTGCTAGCACTCTTGATTTTCCAACAAAATCATCACATTTCTCCTCATTGGCTCTCGACAGTGGCCAAAACCAGAAGAGGAAAACAGCCCATTTTGGGCGTGAGAGAGAGGAAGAAGAATTGAGAGAGAGTGTGTTATTTTTGTTACTTCAAATTGGTAAATGATTTTCCAAAAATCATATACACAAAATTGGAACGAAAAAGTCAAATGGCAATTATGCCAACCACTTGCATCAACTACTATCAATCAATCAAGTGACAAGTTGTCACATCACTCAAAGTGACTAATGATTTGACGCTGATGCGACTAGTGGTTTGACGCTTGATGTGACTTGCGGGCCGCACTTAAGTTCGCAATGTGAGTGCGCTAGCAAACACTCCCGGGCTCGGGTTCGCTAATTCCAAATTAACGAATTTTCCGTTGCGACGCAATTAAATGATTATGCCAAGCAAAATCACTATTTACGTCGCTAACGAATTAATTATAAATTAACTCGTTCGCCCGAATTAAAATCTAATTTCAATTTCTCGTCGAAATCCAATTTCGTATAATATATCGAATATATTATTTTATCGATTAATTCTAAATTAATTGTTTTCTCTATTTAATTAATATGTTATCTCAGATAAAATATCTCCGTAATTAATCTCATATTAATTTTCTCTCTCTACTAATTAATCCCAGATTAATAAAGTGCGAGTCATACGTCATCGGTGAATCTTCGGGAAGCGACCCATGAGATCCTCAGATATATTGGCAGTAAATCCGGTCGTCGGACTATCCAAACACGTATGTACCTAGTACTACGTTTGTACCGATTTACAAGACAAGGTTGGCTTCTAGCAAAGCGCCATGCCTACCCAATTCTCCAAAAATATCCTTACAGGAATATGTGATCTATATCAGGCGTAGTATACGTAGTATTGCGTATTTCAATCCAGTATCGGATGTCACATGCTAGGCCTGGGGCTGGAATTGTGTCTGCCCCGTACGAAGCACATATCGAATCTCTAGTAACTAGTCTCTATAATCGGATAAACATGACCTAGTCATTTTATCCCGATGTGATTGCAGTACATAAGAGAACCAGTTCCGTATCCTACATGACCATCATCTCCACTATGACTGGAGTGATACTTCCATCTCGACATCACACCCAATACACTACGATTCTCAATATACCCAGTAGAGGCGTACACAGAACCTGTTAAAGCCCTGGACGACCTAAAACCAAAGCATATTGATTGTCGCAAGTATTAGCGGTGCAAGTCTCAGGTTAAGACCAAATACACCTACCCTGATTTCGGACTTCCATAGACACATAGTCATACTACCAATGGAATTCCGAGGGGTCTATCCAGAGTGAAGCTGTTTTCCGTACCATCGGTAAAACACAACCTCCTACTACACTTGCAAGAGTATCCTATCCCCAAATATATAAGAACTATGCCATTATGCCCTCACAACGCGCACAAGTGTAATAGTAGTCTTTTCCTCATTATCGATGTTCAATCTCGATAATACTCTGACTAGGGATATTTAATGATTAATCCTTCGTGGATTGATATTGTCTCATATCATCTCAATCCAGGAACTAATCATAAGGAACTTTCATCATTTATACATCACGGTGATCTAATCACAAATGATAAAAGAGTAATTTCCTTTGTCACATAGTTAATTTGTACAACAACACCATGATCTGTACAAATAGTGACGCTATGGGTCATAATTGTCCAACAATCTCCCACTTGGCCTATAGCCAGTCACTCAAGTGTCCTACACCCGAACTATGTATGGTTCGCTCAAATTACTGAGAAAATACTTTCGTCAGCATATTTGCATGATTATCATCTGATGTGATTTATTCGATCATCACATCGCCACGATGTATGATCCGAACGAATCAGATGAATATCAAAATATATGTCTGGATCATTGATAAGACCATTAATTCTTTAGTCTGCACTGTAGCCTAGCTCAGCTGCTAACAGAACTATATCTAATCTGATTAGATTATTATCAATCCAGAAGGCTTGCTGCCTCAGCTGCAGCAATAATCCACTTTTGTTGTTTATTCGGTAACAGTATCTTGCTTGGAAGATTTCCCGCTCATTGTTCCATTATTCAAACTTTATAGTACCGTTTTGCCACTTATAGTCATTTTTATCGGTTTGGAAACTTGCAGCAGTGATCCCAGTCACTTCAAGTTCTCCATCTCCATAGTATAAGACAACATCCTTAGTTCCTCTAAGATACTCAATGATGTTCTTAACATCAATCCAGTGACTATCACTTGGATTGGCCCGATTGTGAATCCATGTGCTCAAAGCATATGAGACACCAGGTCACGTACATTTTTCAATGTACGAGTTCTCGGAGAGTATTAACAACTTTAAATATATCCCAATAGATCTTTATTCCTAGAATAAAGGTTGTTTCTCCCAAGAATTCTTCGGAGAATTTACTCGAAAGCCAAGCTTTCGCCGATTGATATGTCATCATTACTTAGAGGACATTCACTGTTAGCGTGCTCCCACTAACCTCCTTATATACACAAGAATCATTTTCGTTTTGAATTAAATCATATACCATTATGATTACATCAAAACGATAGTTCCAAGAACGCAATGCTTGCTTAAATCCATCCATTGATCGAATAAACTGCACACCTAGTTAGCTTGTTATGGTACGAAAAAATTGTCAGGATGTTGTAAACATCCTCCAAAAGGTTTCCGTTAAGGAAAGCGGTTTTGGCATTCAACTGCCACATTTCATAAATGAAACATGCAGCACAGCAAGCATTATCCAAATGGATTTATTGTGGCAACAAGTAAAAGGTTTCATCGTGATCGACACAATATTGATAACGATACCTTTTCGCTACAAGCCTAGCTTAGTACGTTGGTATGTTGCCTTCCACGTATGTCTTCCTTGAAGACTTATATAGTACCATTAGGCACAATGCCTTCTGGTACAACAACTAGTATCCAAACATAGTTGATATACATGGAATCCATTTCGGATTTCATGGCACTTTGTCATAATAGGGAGTCGATACCTTGTATCACTTCCTCATACGTAGTCAGTTCGTATTCCTCAATGAGATTGACATCTTTATGAGGTAAGATCAGAAACCCATACCCCAGGTTGTTTTCTGACTCTCTCCGACTTACGTGGTTCTTGTGTATTCGAAGATTATTGGTATAGTTTCATCCTTGATGAATTATTTGTGTTCTATTAAGGAATCATTGCCTGGAACAGTATTACTCCGATTTTCATCGAGTTTTACTTTCCTCCCACTTACCACTGCATATAGGTATTCCTCTTAGGAAAACCGCATGGCGAGCAACAATTACATTGTTCTATTATGAGATGTATAAGTACTATACTTTGGTGTCCCTAGGATAACCTACAACTTGGCACTTCTCCGATTTTGGTTTTAGTTTGGTATCATCCAAACATATGCCTAGCATGCCCAAATCTTCAGGAATGAGAAACTCGGTTTCTTTCCTGTTCATATCTAATATGAAATCTGTCAAACAAATTTTATGGAACCTTATTCTAAATAAGTTATACATTGTTAATTGCGTATCCTGTGAAGCAAATGGTAGCTTAGAGCGACTCATGATTAACCTTATCATGTCTAACAAAACTCGGTTTATCTATTCGGACACACCGTCAAATACACGTGTTCCGGGAGGAGTCCTCATTGAAAGAATATATACTCTTTCAAGTATAAGATAAACTTATTGCTTAAGTATTTTCATTACGGTCTAATCATAATGTTTTAATACTTTAGCCGATCTGTTTGTCTATTTCGTGTCGAAACTGTAAAAGTTTCCGATTTGTGTTTCAAAAGAAACACATAACCATAACGCGATGCCACATCCGCAAAGGTCACGAAATATTCATATCCACCTCTAGCCTAGCTAGATATGGGCCTACCTACGTCACTATGAACAAGGGGTAACAGATCGGTGGCACTTGCACTTTTACCAAGTAAAGAGTGTTTTAGGCACTTTGCCCAATAAACTAGATTCGTAGACTTTATTTGAATAGAATCAAATTTATCCTAGTATCTACTCTTCAAAAGTGTGGATATACGAGTCTTGTTTAATTGTGTCCCAGACAACAATGCCACATTTAAGTTTTAACTGATTAATTCAGTTTGAGCTATTAGTTTGTCATAACTTATGTTTGAGATTTCTTTATATTCGAAATATAAATGCTGTTATTTACATCTAATGTGTTTATCTCAATATCATCCTTATATAATAAAACATTTTAGTGTTCTAGAATATAAAGGTATATCCGCAACGGATTATACACTTATATATAGATAATGTATCTAGTCAAACTAGTTACATTATAACAGTTTCCTAATTTAAGTACATACCCGAGGGTAGTTCCTAAACTTAGGTATCTACGGTTAAAACAGCGATTTTCATCCCGTTTCCGATTCACAGATTAATCTCAACTGAAGTCAGTATCCTGCTCATAGCAGATTCTGCACACCAGTATATATTTATGTACCACACTAAGTATTTAAAATCCAATTTTAATACTAGTAGTGAACATATTTATGACAAACATATTTGAAGTCAGAGCCTTGCTCGTTCTTCAATTCCTTCATGTCTGCGTTGTCCATACGGCAGTCACACTTCAGTGACCCCGTTTGCCACATTTAGGTAGACATTTTGGGATATGTCCTTTGTCTTCCCAGAAGATTATAATGACTTTGCCTTTTTCCCTTTTCACACTCCAGAAGCCTTTGGCCAAGCCTTGGCCTTCCGGAATGTCGAAGTAAGGTGCGTCTTGCGCTTCTTGCCTTATTGCAAACTTTTGGCTTTATCTCATTGAGAATAGCCATTAACTCTCCAAGAGTTTACTATTGCAATTTAGTACTTCAAAGATCTAAAATAAATCTATGAAGATCCTTCAATTTCATTATCATACTTTAATGATCTAATCCGTAGTTCTGATTAAGAAATTAGGGAGTCTATTTGGCAAGCATAACGGATTAAGCACTAAAGTTATCATCACATGAATATTCCAATATCATGCTCTACTATTTGCTTAACTCCGGGCTTAGGCCTAATATGTTATTTTATCAAATAAAGTAACTTATTAGTTTCCAGGACCATCCTGAAATTTTATTCCCAATTTGAAAATTAAAGTCGTTTAAATACATTTTCACCCAGGATTATATTTTAAACACTAATCTTTCAATTATCTTGATTCTAATAGTCCAACTATTTAATCAACGATTTTAGGTACTATTTATTATAATGATTACTATAGTCCAACTATTAATCAACTATAATTTAAAAGATTAAATTCAATTATATTGATTACTATAATCCAATTATAAAATCAACTATAATTGTAATTTATTAATTCAAATATATTGATTACTATAATCCAATTATATAATCAACTATAAATGAAATAGTTTGAATACAGTCCAACTGTTTATTAAAACAACTATTAAATATTAGTCCAACTAATAATTATTTATTTGACGAATAATTTGTTGAGCGCGTATGGCAAGTTACTAAACGAATATTGCAAATTTAATACTTGTCTCCCACTATTTTTCGGCGAGCCTCTAACCCTCTGTGGAGTACTCGGGAAACCTTGTTTCCTAGTGGGCTAGGATCCCGTTAAATAACACACAATCTTGACTTTGGCCAACAAATTGTATGATAATTAACTAGGTAGATCTCTAAGATCAATTGGATCCCATCCAATTCCTAGATCCAGTAGGTGGACATCCAAGTCCGAAACATATATCTTATATATGCCAATATATCCAATATATTGCCTAACCTTTTTCCTCTGAATCAACTAAGCCTTGGCTTTGGCACAAAAAACTTAGTGATCCCAGTTAAGCGGAACCCATTGACCATGGAAAGCTTCGTAATCAATGTCGATGGACAAGAAGTGATCTTGACTTTGGCCAACAAATCACAACTTGGACAAGACACCGATATGGAACAAAACCTTCATGATTCAAACACATCCTCGACGGACAAAGGTCTTGACTTTGGCCAACAAACCAATGCCAGTCTTGGATCTTGAGTAAGAATCACTCAATGGAAGGAAAAACGCTTAATATGATTTGAGGGTTTTTCACGTGCAAATTGGCAACCAATTATTATCTTTGTTAAGGTCTCATCATCATACACCCTTAAACATGCATTCTAAACACATAATAAGGCGCGTAAATAAATATAATAATGATATGCGGATGGATACTTAACACATTGATCCTAGATCAAATCTCTCCCTTCCTCTCTCCCGCTAGCACAAGTATTACTTCTACCTGTTGCATAACATTTCTAAAGAAACCTCATTTACATTGGGGAATAGGTGAGAAGAGAAATACATAGAGTCAAAGAGGTAATAGGCTGGACACGCAGGTCCATTTAATAAATTCTAAATTTATTACAACAATTTCCAAAATTGCCCCACCCATCTAATATCCATCCGATATACATTATTCATGCATCGCAATCATGTATTCACACAAGCATGTTATCAATCAATCTAATCCAATTAATTAATCTGATAATTAATGACCATCCAATGTTCAAACAACGATTTGATTTTGCGCGAGTCAAACTGTTTTGCGAATAAGTACTCAAAGTACGAATTCTTGAATTAAATTAAACTACGACATTAAATCCAATTTAACTTTCATTTAATACTAGTTTATTTATTTAATTCCAAATTAAATACTACACTTTATTAACGAACCTTTACGACTTAGATTCTAAATCTAACCGTTACGGGTCTCAAAGCCCGATTAACATCCAATGTTAATTTAATTAAAGTCCAATGGGCTTTCAATTAATTTCTTAAGGCATGGACTTTGGTCAACTTGGGTCAAACCCAAAGACTAAAGCCCATTTAAAGGAATCACCCTTATATGCCTAGAAACCAATTTAGGCCCATTAGGCCCAATTAAAGTTAAAGGTCCATTAGTCATAATTGGACTTTATGGATATGGTTTTGGGCCCAATTGGATCCAACCAATTAGCCTAAACCACTCTTGGTACAACCAAGCCCATTAAGCCCAATAACAACTTTTCAAGCCCAAATCCAATTTAAGCCAATCATAATTAAATTCCAAAATTCCAATTTCACAATTTAATTACTCAAAGTGTAATGCCATAATTAATCACCCAAATCAATATTTCCAAAACATCAATTAGCCTAATTAATTATGCTCATGATCAACCAGGTTGTGTACATTTTTCAATGTACGATTTCTCGGAGATTTTCAACAACTTTAAATCTTTCCCAGAAGATCTTTATTCCTTGAATAAAGGTTGTTTCTCCCAAGAATTCCACGGAGAATTTTCTCGAAAGCCAAGCTTTCACCGATTGTTATTTTGGGAATATCATTTCCAAGAAATGACATATTATCATTATTTATAGGACAACCACTGTCAGTGCGCTCCCACTAACCCTTTTATATACACAAGAATCTTTTCCGTTTTGAAATAAATCATAAACCATTATGATTACATCAAAACGATAATTCCAAGGACATATACTTGTTTCAATCCAAACATGGATCGAATAACCTGCAAACCTTGTTTGCTAGTTTTGGTACGACAAAACCGTCATGATGTTGTGAACATTCTCCAAAAGGTTTCCTTTTCAGGAAAGTGATTTTCTCGTAAAGCTGTCATATTTCATAAATGAAACACACAGCTTTAGCAAGCATTATCCAAATGGATTTACCGTGGCAACAGGTAAAAGGTTGAATCGTAATCAATACAATGTTGATAACGATACATTTCCGCTACAAGCCTAGCTTAGTACGTGGTATGTTGCCATCCATGTATATCTTCCTTGAAGACTTATAGTACCAATAGGCATAACGTCTTGCGGTACATCAACTAGTATCCAAACTTAGTTGATATACATGGAATCCATTTCGGATTCATGACACTTTGTCATAATAGGGAGTCGATACCTTGTATCACTTCCTCATATGTAGTCAGTTGGTATACCTCAAACGATTAACATCTTTATGAGGTGAGATCAGAAACCCATACCCTAGGTTGTTTTCTGACTCTCTCCGACTTACGCGGTTCTTGTGTATTCGAAGATTCTGGTATAGTTACATCCTTGATGAACTATTTATGTTCCATTAGGAATGGATGCCTGGAATAGTATTACTCTGATTTTCATCGAGTTTTACTATCCTCCCACTTACCACTGTATATCGGTATTCCTCTTAGGAAAATTGCATGGTGAGCAACAATCTAATTGTTCTCTTGTGAGTTGTATAAGTACTATACTTATGTATCCCTAGGATAACCTACAATTTGGAACTTATCCAATTTGGGTTTTAGTTTGGTATCATCCAAACATATGCCCAGCATACCCAAATATTCAGGAATGAGAAACCTGGTTTCTTTCCTATTCATATCTAATATGATATCTGTCAAACAGATTTTAATGGAACCTTATTCTAAATAAGTTCTGCACTGTCAAAGCTTATCCGTTGAAGGAAATGGTAGCTCAGAGTGACTCATGATTAACTTTATCATGTCTAACATAATTCGGTTACTCATTTCGGACACACCGTCAACTTGACGTGTTCCGGGAGGAGTCCTTATTGAAAGAATACTATACTCTTTCAAGTATATAAGAAACTTATTGTTTAAATATTTTCCATTACGGTTTTACCGTGACGGTATAATACTATAGCCGATCTGTTTGTCTATTTCGTGTCGAAAACTTTAAAAGTTTCCGATTTGTGTTCTAAAAGAAACTGTTAGACATTATGACCCATAGCGTCACTGTTTTGTAAATGATATTGTATTATTGTACAAAATCAACTATGTGATAATGAAATTGCCTTTTGCCGTTTTGTAAAATTATTTACTTTAATATATTAATGGCAAAAGTCCATATGATTAGTTCCGTATTGAGATGATATGAGACAGTATCAATATAAAAGGTTTAATCATTAAATATCCCTAGTCGGAGTATTATCGAGATCGGACATCGATAATGCGGAATAGACTAGTATTGCACTTGTGCGAGTTGTGATGGCACAACGGCATAGTTCTCATATATTTAAGTATTGGATATTTATGCAAGTGCGATAGGAGGTTGTGTTTTGCCGATGGTACGGAAAACAGCTTCGCTCTGGACAGACCCCGCAGAATCCCATTGGTAGTATGTCTGCGTGTCTATGGGAGGCCGCATCAGGGTAGGTGTATATGGTCTTAACCTGAGACTTGCATCGCTAGTACTTGCGACAATCGGTAAACTTTGGTTTTGGTGGTTCGGGGCTTTAACCGGTTCTGTGTACGCCTCTTCGGGGTTTATCGAGAATCGTAGTGTACTGGATGTGATGTCAAGATGGAAGTATCACTTCAGACATATGGAGATGATGATCACACAGGATACAGAACTAGTACTCTATAAAAGGTTGCAACCGTCGGGACAATATGACTAGGTCAGGATTGTCCGATTTAAAGAGACTAGTTGTTTGATGTCCGATATATGTTTCGTACGGGGCAGACACATTTCCAGCCCCAGGCCTAACATGTGATCGTTCGATACTGGATCGATGTACGCGATACTACGGTATACTATGCTTGATAAAGATCTAATATTCCAGTAAGAATATTTCTGGAGAATTGGGTAGGCATGGCGCTTTGCTAGAAGCCAACCTTGTCTTGTAAATCGGTAAAAATGTAGTACGAGGTACGTACGTGTTTGGATTATCCAACGACCGTATTTACTGCCAACATATCCGGAGATCTCTTGGGTCGCTTCCTGAAGATTCACCTATGATGTTTGATTCGAACTTTATTAATCTTGGATTAATTGCGGAGAAACTTTATCTTGGATAAAATGCCTTATTATGAGAGAGAACGATTAATTTGGAATTAATCGATAAAATAATATATTCGATATATTAAACGAAATTAGATTTCGACGCGGAATTAAAATCAGATTTTAATTCGGGCAAACGAATTAATTTAGAATTAATTCATTAGCGATGTGAATAGTAATTTCGCTAGGCGTAATTATTTAATTTACGTCGCGACGGAAATTCGTTAATTCGGAATTAGCGAAACCGAGCCCAAAAGTATTTGCGGACACATTCGTATTTTGAAACGAGTGGGACCCGCAAATCACATCGCGAAGTATCATCCCATGATACCATGGTAATTGTTCTTCACTCATCATTTCACGTTTTGGAAACAAGAAAAGAGAAAAGAAAACCAAAAGTCTCTTCTCCCTCTTCTTCTCCTTGCTCACGCCGTGAGCTTCAAACATGGGCAGAAAATTATTTTTCATTTCTCCATTTTTGCTAGCACAATGAGGGATCAAAGGAGGTGATAGGGAAACAACCTTGGAGCTTGGAATACAAGAAGATTTGAAGCTTCTCTCACTCTTGCTCTTGGCCGAAAGTTTCAACCTTGAAGACTCAAGGATTCTCTTCATCATTTTCGTCACAAGCTTTGTAAGTATGATTCCGCCATGCTTCAAGCTTTGCATGCCTAAAATGTGTATTTCTTTTGCTTATACTTTCTTTGGGACTAATAATAGAAACCTACAATGGTATCATGGAGCCATGTTTAAGCATGAAATACATTAGGGTTAATTTGGGGAAAATTGATTGAAGCATGTTCTTGTGAAATTTGTTGATAAAGTATGCTTATATGTATGATATATGATGTAATACATGATCAATTTTGAGAAAAATGCATTGGATGATTTTTCCCCAAAATGGTTGCTTTGGCCGAATGTGGAGGTGCTTCCACTGGTTTGGAATTTTTCATGCACAAGTTCATTAGAAGACTTAAGCATGATTATATGTATGATATATGATGTAATACATGATCAATTTTGAGAAAAATGCATTGGATGATTTTTTCCCCAAAATTGTTGCTTGACCGAATGTGGAGGTCCTTCCACTAGATTGTAATTTTTCATGCACAAGTTCATTAGATGACTTAAGCATGATTATATGTATGATATATGATGTAATACATTATCAATTTTGAGAAAAATGCATTGGATGATTTTTTCCCCAAAATTGTTGCTTGACCGAATGTGGAGGTCCTTCCACTAGATTGTAATTTTTCATGCACAAGTTCATTAGATGACTTAAGCATGATTATATGTATGATATATGATGTAATACATTATCAATTTTGAGAAAAATGCATTGGATGATTTTTTCCCCAAAATTGTTGCTTGACCGAAAATGGAGGTCCTTGCACTGAATGTAATTTTCTGTTTGCAAGTTCATTAGATGATTTAAAACGTATACGGGATTTAGATTAGTGATTCAATTGGATTGAAAAACAAATCGAACGCAAAAATCCCTCTTGGCCGAATGCAATATGGCATGTTAAAGGACTTGATTTTTTTTGTTCAAATAAATGTTGGACATATGTTTTGAACAAGTGATGATTAATAAATTAAATTGATGTTTTGAAATATTTGGTTTAATGAATTAATCATGGATTTACACTTTAATTAATTGAATTTTAAAATTTGGAATATTAAAATTTAATTAATGGGCTTGATTGTATAATTGGGCTTGTATTATTATATTTGGGCATAATGGGCTTGGTTGGGCCAAGTAGATTTGGGCCAAAAGGATTGGATCCAATTTGGGCTTAAATCACTCCATTAAGTCCAATATAGTAAAATGGGCTTTAATGTTTAATTGGGCCTTATGGGCTTGAAATTGATTTTATGGCACTTGAGGGTGATTCCTTATTTGGCTTGGTAATTGGGTTTGACCCACATTGACCAAAACCCAAGCCTTAATAAATCAATTGAAAGCCCATCGGACTTTAATTAAACAAACATTGGATGTTAGTTGGGCTTGGAGACCCAATTAGATTAGATTTAGAATCTAAATCTTTAAGCACATTAAAAGTGTAAATATTTAATTTGGAATTAAATAAATTGAATTAGTATTGAATACGACTTAAATTGGATTTAACGGGTAGTTCGATATAATTCGTGAATTCGTACCTTATGTACTTATTCTCAACGAGTTGGACTCGCGCAAAATGAACCATTGTTTGAACATTGGATGATCACTTAAGAAAGACTAATTAATTGGATTTGATTGGTTGTATAGCATGTCTTGATTGAGTATATATGTATGTGATGAATGAATAGTGTATATCGGATGGATATTAGAAGGGAAAGGGTAATTTTAGAAATTATTGTAAATTTAGAATTTATAAATTGGACCTGCGTGTCCAGCCTTATCTCTTTTATCTCTTTGTATTCTCTTCTCACCTAATTCCCCTCAATGTAAATGAGGTTTCTCTTATTGTATTATGTAATTGGGTAGAAGTAGAATAATGCTAGCGGGGAGAGGAAATTGAGTGATTTGTTCTAGGAACAAGTTGTTTTAAATATCCATCCGTATATCACTATTAATTTACTTTACGCACTTTATGATGTTTTAGAAGCATGCTTAAGGGTGTATGATGATGAGACCTAACAAAGATAATTAAACTGGTTGCCAATTACGCAAAAATCCCTCAATTGATATTAAGCGATTATCCTTCCATTGAATGATTCTTGTTCAAGATCCAAAATTGGCATTGGTTTGTTGGCCAAAGTCAAGACCTTTGTCAATTGAGGATGTACTTGAATCATGAGAGTTTTGTTCCACATCGGTGTCTTGTCCAAGTTGTGATTTGTTGGCCAAAGTCAAGATCACTTATTGTCCAACGACATTGATTACGAAACTTTCCTTGTCAATGGGTCCCGCTTAACCAGAATCATTAGGTTTGTTGTGCCAAAGCCAAGGCCTAGATGATTCGGAGGATATGGTTAGGAAAATGTATTGGATACATTGGCATAAGTAAATATACATATGTTTTGGACTTGGATGTCCACCTGACCGGATCTAGGAATTGGATTGGATCCAATTGATCTTTGAGATCTACCTAGTTAAATAGCATACAATTTGTTGGCCAAAGTCAAGATTGTGTGTTATTTAACGGGATCTTAGCCCACTAGGAAATAGGATTTCCCAAGTTCTCAACAGAGGGTTAGAGACTTGATGAAAATAGTGGGAGGCTAGTATTGAATTTGCAATTTCGTTCAGATATTTAGCCTTACGCGCCTTTCAAAATTATTTCGTCTATTTATTAAAATTAGTTGGACTAATACATTGTTATTTTTTTATTTGACAGTTTGACTGTACCCATTTTATCGTTAACTAGATAGTTGGACTATCGTAGTTGAGATGGCAAGCAAGGGAAATGTCCGAGACATCATCATGGGTGACAATGTCTTTAAGGGCACAAACTTCGCTGATTGGGAAATGAACCTAAGGATAGTCCTTGGGGCTGAGAGGATGCTGTACACTATACCGATACCTCTCCCGCCTAAGCCCACTGACCCACTTGAGCTGGAGTTATGGAAAACTCACAGCAATGATTGTGACACAGCTCAGGCTATTATGTTAGCTTCAATGACTCAGCACTTTCGTCGCCAGAATAGGGACTTGGATCCTTATAACATGATGGCTAGACTGCGAGATCTCCACCGCTCCAACAAGCGGATGGAAAGGTACGAGTTGGTGAAGAAACTCTTCCGCGCCCGAATGACTGAAGGCGCATCAGTTGAGCCCACGGGGCTCAAATGATCGCCGATATTGATGAGTTGGCCAATATGGGAATAGTCTTGGAGGCTGAGCTGACCGTAGATTTGATCTTACAGTCACTTCCTGATTCTTGGAAACAAATCATAATCAACTACAAATTGATGGACACGGATGACTCTCTTGGAGAACTGTTATCCATCTTGAAGGAGTCTGAAAAAGAACTCCTTAAAGGGGGCAAGCGCGAGGCGCACTATGCATCGACCTCTCAGAGGCCAAGGGCTGGGCCCAAAGCTACTGGAGGGGTGAGGAAGAAGAAACATAAGAAAAAGGGTAAAGGCAAGTTGACAAAAGCTTCTGGGAAGCCAAGGAACAAATCTCAAGATGTCTGCCTCAATTGCGGCAAGAAGGGTCACTGGAAACGTGACTGCCGAATGGGCAAGGGACACAGGGAGGATATCAAGGCAGGCAAGGCACTAGCCTCTGGTATGTTTGTTATTGAGATAAATATGACTACTTCTAGTTTTAAAAATTGGATTTTTGATTCTGGTTGTGCTGCTCATATTGTTAGACATTATGTCCCATAGCGTCACTGTTTGTAAATGATATTGTATTATTGTACAAAATTAACTATGTGATAATGAAATTGCCTTTTGCCATTTTGTAAATATTATTTACTTTGATATATAAATGGCGAAAGTCCATATGATTAATACCGGATTGAGATGATATGAGACAGTATCAATCCATAAAGGTTTGATCATTAAATATCCCTAGTCAGAGTATTATCGAGATCGGACATCGATAATGCGGAATAGACTAGTATTGCGCTTGTGCACGTTGTGAGGGCACAACGGCATAGTTCTCATATATTTAAGTATTGGATACTTATGCAAGTGCGATAGGAGGTTGTGTTTTTACCGATGGTACGGAAAACAGCTTCGCTCTGGATAGACCCCGCGGAATCCCATTGGTAGTATGTCTGCGTGTCTATGGGAGGCCGCATCAGGGTAGGTGTATATGGTCTTAACCTGAGACTTACATCGCTAGTACTTGCGACAATCGGTAAACTTTGGTTTTGGTGGTTGGGGACCTTAACCGGTTCTGTGTACACCTCTTCTGGGTTTATCGAGAATCGTAGTGTACTGGATGTGATGTCGAGATGGAAGTATCGCTTCAGACATATGGAGGTGATGATCACGCAGGACACAGAACTAGTACTCTATAAAAGGTTGCAACCGTCGGGACAATATGACCAGGTCAGGATTGTCCGATTTAAAGAGACTAGTTGCTTGATGTCCGATATATGTTTCGTACGGGGCAGACACATCTCCAGCCCCAGGCCTAACATGTGATCATCCGATACTGGATCGATGTACGCAATACTACGGTATACTACGCTTGATATAGATCTTATATTCCTATAAGAATATTTCTGGAGAATTGGGTAGGCATGGCGCTTTGCTAGAAGCCAACCTTGTCTTGTGAATCGGTAAGAACGTAGTACAAGGTACGTACGTGTTCGGATTATCCGACGACCGTATTTGCTGCCAACATATCCGGAGATCTCTTGGGTCGCTTCCTGAAGATTCACCTATGATATTTGATTCGGACTTAATTAATCTTGGATTAATTGCGGAGAAACTTTATCTCGGATAAAGTGCCTTATTTAGAGAGAGAACGATTAATTTAGAATTAATCGATAAAATTATTATATTCGATATAATAATCGAAATTCGATTTCGACGCGAAATTAAAATTAGATTTTAATTCGGGCATACGAGTTAATTTAGAATTAGTTCGTTAGCGATGTAAATAATAATTACGCCAGGCGCAATTATTTATTTAAATTCGATTTAATTAACGTCGCGACGTAAGTTCGGTATTTCGGAAAATCGAAACCGAACGCGTGAGTGCACGTGGGCCCACTTTCATTTGGAAACGTGTGGGGCCCACATGACACATGTCATTATATGTATTATTTTATTGATAATGCATTGCATGGTGATAGTGTACAATACACTCAATTGTATTGCATGGAGTTTGAGTGTTTGACACTCTAAGCCATTGCATGGTTGGTGTCATAATTTTATTATTAATTTAATAAACATTATGGCATAAATATAAATTGATTTTTGGTAACAAAAATTAATTTAACAAAAACTCTCTTCTCTCTCTCTAATGCCGAAACCTGAAACAGTTTTGGGGTCTCCATTTTCTTCAATTTTTGTTGCAAAAGCTTGAAGATATTGTGGTTGTTTGGAACATCTATTCACATGCAAGGCTAGCACCTTCAAGGGATCATAAAGAGGTGATAGGGAAACCATCATAGAGCTTGAATACACAAAGCTTGGAGCTTTCCACCTTCTTCTCCTCTTGGCCGAATCAACCAACTCTTGGAGCTTCCATTTGTTTTGATTTTCTTCATCAACAAAGCATTGTAAGTATGATTCCGCCATACTTCAAAGTTCAATATATATTCATTTATTATATTTCATATGCTTAATCTTTCCTTGGGACATATTATAGAAACCAACACATATATGTACTGATTTGCAGGATCTGCAGAATAGCAGGATGCTGGCTTCAGGGGAGATTGATCTACGAGTCGGAAACGGAACTCCAGTTGCTGTTTTGGCTGTAGGGACTTTTGTTTTGGAATTGCCCTCGGGGCATGTGCTTAAACTTTTGAACTGTATTATATACCTAGTTTGATTAGGAATATCATATTTGTATCTTTGTTAACCCAGCATGGGTACACTTTTGTATTTAGAAACACTGGGTGTTATTTATATAAAAATGATGCAGAAATTTGCACTGCTGTTGCAAATAATGGCCTTTATATTTTGAATTAAATGAATCTCCTAAACATAAAATAACAAACAAAAGGCTCAAAAAGAGTAATCTAAAAGATGAAGCTTACATGTGGCATTGTCGTCTAGGACACATTAACAAGACTCGCATATCCACACTTTCGAAGAGTGGTACTTGGACGGATTTGATCTTAATTCATATGATGTCTGCGAATCTTGTCTTTTAGGCAAAATGCTTAAATCAACTTTTAGTGGTAAAGGTTGAACGTGAAACAGAACTGTTAGCCCTCGTTCATAGCGACGTATGTGGGCCCATGTCTAGCCAGGCTAGAGGTGGATATCATTACTTCGTAACCTTTACAGATGATGCATCTCGTTATGGTTATGTGTATCTAATGAGACACAAGTCGGAAACTTTTGAGAAATTCAAAGAGTTTCGACACGAAGTAGAAAAACAAACAGGCAAGAGTATTAAGACATTGCGGTCGGACC
>SKCR01032454.1:0-21517 GCA_019454045.1 Zanthoxylum bungeanum
TAGAACCATGGCGGACTTGGAAGTTGGACCTCAAAAACAGGATTCGAGGACGAATCATATTTAAAGGGGAGAATTTATAACACCCAGTAATCTTGATGACTATTACGCTATGGAAGGTATGATACATGATGTAAATCATATTCAAGCATATACATGTTCACGAAATTACTTTTTGGGTATTCGATGGTTCCTCACAGTTCCGATACGAAATTTAGCCAAGAATGCAACCCAAACAACCCTTAGTATTTCGGGCATAACATTTTCATACGATCTTCGATTTTTACTAATTTATATCCTTGGAAAAATAAGACAAAGATCTACGACTATTATGTTGAATATTTGCCCAAACTGTTAGCAGAACTAGGACAAATTTGTCATTTTCGAAGACCACATGCACTGTAACGAAAATGAGCATTAAAAAGGAAATTCTAATTTCATTCAAAAGTCCAAAATCTTTCTCATTTTGGTCCAATAATTACAAATGGCCCTATAGTCCTAAATATTTTATAAACCTCTAGACTTCTCTGGAAAAGATTAAGATAAAGAAGAAATAAATAAAAATCTTATAACCCTAACTCATAAAGGATGGTCGATTGAAGAAGGGAAGAAGAAAATGAGAGACTTACGAATTTTATAAGAAATCTTGGAGAAGAATGGAGAAAATCCAGCACAAAACAAGCTTAGAAAGAATAAGGAAAGGCTTATGGATTCTAATGGAGGAGGATGAAGCATGATTCAAGATCATCGCAGGAACCACAATATTTTTTGACGAAGCGAAATAGTATCACTCAGATCCTAAAATTAGTGAGTGAACCATTTTCTCAAATTGATTTCTACTTATCTGATTTTGATTTAAGACTTACTTTTTAGCACATAATGCGTTAGCCAAGCTTATTTCAGTTACTTTATGAATGTGAATATTTTGAGGAGTTTTGAGTTTACAAGTATGATTCTTATAATTTTTGGAGGCATGGGGGAAAACCCACCTCAAATATAACTTGGCATAGATATTAGAATTGGCGGACAGGACATGTGCACATGTAGAGCATGACTAAGGGCGACGATATATAACGCCCATAGATCCTAGTTTCCAGGGCTAGGGGGACGACGATACGTAACGCCCCTAGACCCTAGATTCAGGGACAAGATAGTTACATTCATTGGGGGACAACTATATGTAATTCCTCAATGAAATGTATTTACTCACCTGGCTCTAGTTCAAAGACTTGGGGACGGCGATACTTAACGCCCCAAGATCACTAGTTAGGCGTATGAGGGGACATCGATATGTAACTCCCCTATACGTCAGGTTTTCTACAGATCCTTAGATGAGATTTTCAAACAAAGTGGTTTTATGAAAGAGTTTTATTAATGACTTTTGGCGGAACACTTTTATGAAAGGGTTTTTATAAAGAAATCAAAGTTTTACAGACAAAAAGAATTTCCAAAAACATTTTTCAAAAAACGATTTGTTTTCAAATAAGAAAAGAGTTTATAGAAAAGATAGTTTAATAAGTGTTTCTGTTTTTGTTTTTCAATTGTCCACTCACTAGGTCGTTCAAATGATCTAACCCCCTCACTCTCAGTTTCTATGTTTTCCAAGAATACTCAGAAGACGAGCTCGAGAGGATGGATATTGATGGCAGTCATTAGGGTGTTTGGGTCCAACAGATCGAGTGTAGAGTTATATTTCAGTCGTAGTCATAGTGAAGTCATGTATCAGTTACTTGTATAGTTGTGATTGTGTGTGTTATAAGTCAAGGTGTCTATGAACAGAGTTGTACAAAGAAACATTATTAAGTATAAGGTTCTGAGTATTGAGTTGCATTTATTTGTGTTATTGAGTTGGGAAATGGTCCCATATATGAGTTTGTATTTGACATGGGATTAGTAGTGTTGATTAGAGTCAGAAAGTCTTAAGCTTGGCCATAATTTGTAGCTGGCTCGGGAGGACATTCCTCTGTTAGGAAAAACTTAAGATCTTCACATACCAGTATGGCGTTCATTTTACTTTTCCATTTAACATAATTTTCTCCCACTAATTTGTCATTAGAGAGAATAGAAATAATTGGAAAAACCATGGCTGGAATAAAATAAAGTAAACATGCATTTAATATCCATTCATCACAAATTAAAATTATCAAACATTTAGGCATAAAATTAAACATAATGCATGAACCATGTATAATGAATTAGAAACCTTAAAGAACTACTATGCCACAGAAATCTATCATCCCAGAAATAAGTACCACCGTATGGTAGGTCAAGTATTTGCATGAAAGATTGAGACAATCTCAATTGATTAATATATACGGGAATAACTCTTATTCCTATATTAACTAACCACCGTTGTTTCGGAACCCTCCGACTTAACTTGTACAATGTCATTGTAGGGTCTGTCAGATTACCATATACATCTAGACTTCCTATCCTCTCGAAATCCAAACTTGATATTGACCCAAAATGGACACCATCTGTAGAGGGACGAAAATAAAGCCGTCTCGAGGCACCTTTTGAATCTCACATTTTCGAACTAACAATGAATATCACGGGATATATTATCGTATATCCCTCTCCCACTCACTATTTTCAAATTAAAGGTTTCTACTAAAATATATAGTATTTTAATTCATTAGTGGCTTATTAGTTTATACGTGGCTAAAACATAACTCTTATTTACACTAGTGCATAATTAGTGATTTAACTAATTTTAACTCTTAAAATTTTTATTCATTAATTCTCATTAGTCTCTACAAGTCTTTTACTTAATTAAATTAATTTAATTCAGTTTGGTTTAGTGACCTAATTTATTTTAACTTTTAAAATATTAATTTACTAACAAGTTTAAAAATTAAAATTCAACAAATGGACAAAATTTTAATTAAAATATTTAATTATTATAAGCGTGTTATAAATTCCAATGGTAGGTGAAATTGAATCCCAAGTGCAGACCACAATACAGTCTATTTGGAATCGACTATGAGATTTACGTCCAGATTTCCATCCGATATACCAAGGGAAAACATAATGCACTTATTAAGCCTATTTATATTAAATTTCTAAAAAATCATATTTTATGACTAGAATATTCATGCATCTAAAACATATAATAGCATGTGAAAATGCAAAAGTACACACCCTAAGCTAAATGACATATTATTCAAACATTTCAAAAAAAAACATACATATAACATAAAATAAAATTGCATTGACCGGGCTCTTATGTAACACCCTACCATAGGCAGGATGCTACGGGCATGAGACAAGAGTGACCAATCTCCATAAGCCTCTGAATTTACCGAAACATCACATGATATATCCTAAAACTGGACAACCTGGATCACAGTCCAGCATCAAATAGAATTTAAGAAGACTTCAACAAATAAAATGACCTCAGGTGCACACAAATCTCATCAAAATCATATCCTAAGGGCTCCACCCACATCATCTATCAACACTCAAGGGCATCTGTGCCCACCACATCATAAACAATCAAAAGATTTACTAATATATATACAAACAGCGTGCTCAGTAAGACAAATAAAACAATAACCACATATCTTTAACTTCTTAAACTTCTAAACTTCTCCCAGGACACTTGCGAGGGTGACTTCCGCTTGGGTGATCCACGTCTCGAGCATGACTTCGAAGTTGAAATGGTTGACCCATCTAGTAGCTAACTTGCAACACTAGCAAACTGGTTTGGTGTGAGTTATAAAACTCAATAAGTAACCATGCTAGTATAATAACAAACTAGTCAAGGATAAACTTTAAACAAACAAACAAATCAAACATATCAACAGTTTATCAGAATTACTAAATTGTAACAGGTTCAGATTTTATTAACTTGTTATTATCCTTATACTTAACCCATGTCAAACTTTCATATTTACATAGCTACATATGAGCTAATCTAATAGCTAACATCTAACGCATACAAAGAAAAGCGTGAATATCATAGAGTACATCGTTTAATATCAAATACACTTCAATCATAGGAAACATTAAGTCATATTTTTTTATCACAATTATCCATCTTTGAAATATCATCAAATCGGTAACTCAAACAAGTTGTCTTCTATTCGGATACAACTATCTTCAATACCAAAACAAACTTACTTTAACTCTTAAAAAAATTTCTTCAATACCAAAACAAACATACTTTAACTCTTGACAAACTTTATTCAATACCAAAAACGTCATGATAACTTAACATCCGTACCTCTTTCACAATATACGTATCTACAATACAAACTTAACACATATATTCTATAGCATCTTATGGTCACTCCGGTTTACATATCATTCTTTCATTCCATGCACACATACACCATCCATACATATCACATGATCTATAATACATACACATATACATAAGTATACACAACAGCCAAGGCATCCGAGAACACACAATCAAGACAACACATACAAATGAGCTGACTCAAACATATAATGCTCGTACGAGACTCATTAACTAATTTAGAATATGTATGGGATGAATGTCGTCCGAACGGATTCCTAACCAGCTCGACTGTTATGCCACGAAATAATCAACCAATTAAACAGACACACATGAGCACATATCATAAAACACAACTTATATTACAATTTCTCATACACAAGCATATATATGACAAACATTACTTTATCATTTAGAATCTTCATACACATACGTATATATATCAAACATATGAATACACTCGTTACATCGAATTTTGATACCATGACCTTTACAATCCTCACATTCTTTACTTATCAATAACAAACTTGTCCCAATGACGAACATCTACACATGCTAATAAAAATTCAGAAATCATAACTTATTCTCTTTACCGTTATATACTAAAATTGTCCATAGTTTATCATCATTAACATATTCAAATTCATGTGCCAATGCTTATTCATATACTTATTCATTTACATATACATACATACTGTTACATATGAATACTCATTCACATATACATATGCATATCATTTCAAGTTCATACAAAAATACATACTTATAGACATTAACCTCATCTAACATCTTACTTCATATCACAGTAATAAGATAAACATCCATACATGTGGTGGTCGATTACCTTAACCATATTTAATCTTGAACTCGTTACTCCAAACCCAAGCTCGCATATTTTCTCTCCTCTCCTTTACAGTTCGTCGCCGTCTCTGCCTCGTCGTCAGCCACCACTAGATGCGTGGTGGCCGGACGCTTCCCTTGCACCGCCACGCCGGTACAACCAGAACCCTCCTCTATTTTTTTTTGGAAGGAGGATCGAATATGGGAGTTTTAGATGTTATGAACTTTTTGTAATTATGGAAACTATAGGTATTTATAGAAAAAATTTGAAATTTACATTCAGCCCCCAAAAGTACAATCAGGTCCTTGTCATGGAACATTCTCAAAAATTTGAATTTTCAAAGCCATTCTGATGTAAATTTTGAAAAGTGTCTAACACGAAAGTTGTTCGCTCGGAAAAACAAGTCTGATGGTTGAAAATTCAGGTCAATCAGAGTTTGTTTACTATCTTTATAGCCGAAACAAGAAACTTTTATGTATAATGATATAATCAGGAATTGTGTAACCGGTTCTCGAAACCACGCGTTTTCCAACGTGATGAATCTTCACTTTAAAATTTTCCGATAAATATTCTAACACATAAACTATTATTTTCAAATAACATATCGTTCCAAATTCTACGCTTCAATTCGGAAAGCTTCCAGAACCGTTCTGAAAAATATTCGGGATATTACATCTTAGTTTTCCTATTTTAGTTTAGTTAGTACAAAATATTCCAATGCATCGCTTAGTCTTCAAATCTCGCTCCTTAGAGGGGTGTGGAGTCTTTGGCAGCATCGGTACTCCAAAATGCATAGAATGTTATAACTTGAAATTTTTTACATAAGAAAATAAAATATACAACACTTGTAAAAAATGGTGTTATGGCCTTACATTTCAAAAACCAAAAACTACATAAAAATAAGAGCTGGAAAAATTTACGTTCAATGCAATAGATTCATCACATGAATTTAAGACAAACATTCGATAAATTCTTTGCAGTTCCAATATGAAATATATTTTATGTTCTATTCCGGATAGCCATTAGTATTTGGGCCATAATTGGTCTGCTTGTATGGGCATCGCGACGTACAAGACCTGGTGTCTCTACGCATGACAGAAACAGTTTCAGCCCATTTCAAATTCATCTTAGGAAGTTAGAGGACACCCTAAAGGTTTCGTATACGGCACAAATGTGCATTCACTTCATCCATTAACATGATTAGCTTCTTAATTTAAATATGCTAACTATATTCAGATACAGGTCATATTGGCTATTCCGCATGAATCTCTTTAGTAATATCCAGGATCATTGGCAATAGTTGTTAATCAGTGAGTGAATTTTGTTTTCCTTTCAAATTGATATTTTCTTATTATTTTTTTTAAATTGAGAACGATCTAACCCCCACTCTTTGTGTTTCTGTTTTACAGGTTTACCCGGAGGATGAGCTCGAGACGATGGATACTGATGGTAGTCACTAGGGTATTGAGTCGACCAGGTCGAGTATAGAGGTTCAGCACAGTCAGTTTCAAAGTAAAATTACATGCAGACATTAGTAGTGTATAAGTCATTGAAAAATGGTAAAAGTTTCCATTAACAGAGTTGTAAAATGAAGTATTATTGAGTACACAGATATAAGTATTAGAATGCATTATATATTGTTGAGTTGGGCTATGATCCCTATACATGAGTTGTGTTTGACATGGGATTAGCAGTTATGTTCATATTCAGAAAGTGAGAGGCTCAGGGGGATAGATTAGTCTATTCCCTGACGATAACACCTCTGAAAGGGGGATGTTACACTTGTAGAGTCTTACGTAAATCTTGGTTTCAAAATTCTTATTTTTGAATTCAAGATTCAATTTCATGGTTCCAATATTCAGTTTCTTGGCTTTTATTTTCGGTTCCTTAGAGTCTATTCTAGTCCTTATGTTTTAATTTTGGTTTTAATTTTAAGTTGTGACTAATGGAAACCATCGTAAAATTAATTCCTAGGCAAACCCATATATTTCAGTGAACCCTAAGAACCGCAAATCAGGATTTTATAAGAACAAAACCCATTCAAATATCAAGTAAGACCCCCAAGAATCTTATTCTTGGAAACACTTTTTAATTTCTTGTTAGAACCTTGTTAGCTATTTAGAGACACTATAAGATCGCCAATCTCTGATTAGTCTATATAAGGGTTCAGTCAAGAACCGAAAGAGAATTCACTCTTACATACAGTTGGGTGTTAAACACAAATAGCTATTCTTTATTAAAATTACATACATTTTCTAAAATTCTATATTGAAATTAAAGAATGATGTAAGAAACAAAAATTAAAACACAAGGACTACAATAGACTCTAAGGTACTGAAAATGAACACAAGAAACCGAATCATGAATTCAAGAATATTAATCTTGAAATCAAGATCTATGTAAGACTCTATAAAAAACCAAAAGACTAATAAACCAAAAAAATGAAACAAGACAGAAGAAAATAAGCATAAATTCGAAAAGAAAAGCAAGAACACAAGAATAAAAAACAACACAAAACTGAAACAAAAAACAACAAGGATAGAAAAAATTTACTTTGGAACCAACTGATGGACCTCACGTAATTGAGTGAACCACAAGTATCTTGGATCGCGATTTTTTAGAAATAAAACCCTTCCAATGTCAAATTAGAACCTAATAATCTGGTTTTTTAAAACACTATTTAATTTATTGTCAGAATTTTTCTAGGTATTATGAGACGCCACAAAGATCGTCAATATTTTATAAGTCTTGATAATGGTTCAGTTAAGAACCAAGAGAGAATCCACTCTCACATACACTTGGGTGTTAAACCCTAATGGCTCCTCTTTATTCAAATTTATGTATTAAAATTTCAAGTTAAAGGCCCCTTTAAATATGCCCTTGTAAAATCATAAGTTAACTTAAATAAAAAAAAAAACCCAACTAAGTGAAAATACTTGGAAAAAATCATATTTGAACTAATAAGACTAAATCCTAATCTAAATAAGACTGAAAATTTCATGTATAGGTTTTTAAAATAACATTAAATTTCAACCCAATACTTAATATAACATAAAATTAAAACATACAACCGAAAAATGATAGGGATAATTTACAATCACAATATTGTAGGTCTCTGACTATTCTTCATAAGGTAACTTGAATCACCAAAATCGGACATCGGATGAGAAAATAATGGGTGAAATATGAAAACTGTGCAAATGAAATATAACTGCATTAGACTAAGCCCATCTTTCATAGTCTTAATTAAATACATGAAGACTGAAGCCATTAGCTCTAGTGAATAACCCAAGTTTGACATGTGGAAGAAACCCAACTTGACCACCTTGGATTATATCACACCCAGAAGACTCGGGTTTGCAAAAACGATTGCAGACAAGAGTAGCAAAATTGAAGACTAACACAGATTCAAACCTAGATATGTAGAGAGTCGAAAGACCTGTGTCCAATATTTTCGGAGCCGAGTTGTAAATCTAGACTTGTGTGGATCCAAAATTCCAAGATTCAAAGTCCAAAATTTTTATTAAATTTACACAATATATTTTTACAAATAAGAAATTCGGATTTCTAAATTTGGTCTAGGTATATTCATATCTGTGTGTGTTCAAATTTGTGATTCATAATTACATAATTTTATTAATTTTATAAAAATATAATTGAAAAATATTAAAAAATCAATATTTTTGGATCCAAAAACCATGAGTGTCTGAATTTGGGTCCGGAAATTTATTATACCAAATATGGATATGGAACCAAATCCACAAAAACACATTTTGACCCGAATCTGCATCAAATCCAGGTCAAAATTTGAATTTTGTCGTTCCTTGAAGTGAGCTAAGAAAAGTTTTGACAAAGGGAAAAAATTTCATAAAATGACTTACGGATTTATATTCAATAAGTCATTTTTCAGAAAATTATTTAATTTTTCATTGATCGGAAAACAATTTATATTGTTTAAGTTTTCTTTAAGTGTCTTAAACACCGTAAAAAAAAAAAACGTTTTCCGTAAATAGTTTTACTGCGAAACTAATAGACGCTTAATGCATAATGTGTGTGTGCATATATATATATATATATATATATAACAACAATGTCATTTGTAAGCCAGTCAATGCTATTTTTATTCATACATACATACACAAACATGTATGTGTATATATGCATTTCTATCATTTCACAACTTCAGAAATTTAGAAATAACAACTGAGTACTAGAAGTATTAGAATGTAATATTTTACAATTATAATATTATAAAATTTATATTTTACTATAATATCTTCAAAAAATCATAAATTTCACTATTATGTCTTTTAAACATCTTACATTTTATTTGTAACACCCCGATTTTCAAAACCTAAAGAAACCAAGATGATATTAACTTTCTTATATTTCTACTTAAATTCTAAAAAACCGAAACGTTAAACTTAATAAATATTCTTCAATAACCAAACGTGTAACATAAACCTTAAATATACCAAAAGCTCTCAAAAAATATATACATCTCCAGATCATCCTTTCCTAACCCACTTCTCAAATTAATTGGCCTTATATCGAATACAGTACAATCATCAAATCAAATCTTTCAACATTATGAGATCACTTCATTTCAAGTTCCTTACTCATCAAGAATCACTCTTATTTATGAGAATCACATAAAAATAATGAGTATTGTAACATCCCACCGAAGCCTGGATGTTACCGCAGTATGAGACAAGAATAAACCATCTTCATAAGCCTCAAACTAACAGGAAAACAGACATGATTTACCTTAAATTTATGTAACCTAGAACACTAACCGACACTAAAAGTGACCTATAATGAACATAAAATATATAAGAGGACCTCAGGTCCGCTATTTAAAACACATCAAATACTCATCCTCAATACTTAGAGGCTCCGTGCCCAAAATTATATGTATAAATCAAAAATTTAATTTCTATTCATACAACAACATGCTCAAAATGACTCAAAACATAAACAATGAGATACCTATACTTCTACGACACTTCACAGGACTTTAGAGTGGATGACTGAAATTTGGGTGATCCGCCATCTCGAACATGATTTTCCAAAAGCTAGGATGGTCGACTGACCAGATATCCAACCTGCAAAACTAGGAAACTATTCTGGTGTGAGCTATTAAACTCAGTAAATAACCACACTCGTACCATAAGTGATAAACGAAAATAGATTAAGAATATAATATATATATATATATATATATATATATATATATATTATATATATATATATATATATATATTATATATATATATATATATATCGGAAACATACGAGAGAAACTTTCGAAACATACTTACACAAATCGTATACTGACACATGCATACAATACTCGTACGAGACTCAATACCTATTTTAAAATAGGTATGAAATGAATGTTGTCCTAACTAATTCCCTAATCAGGACTACTATGACACAATACCAACTCATCAACCAAACTATTCACTCACACTTTACAAATATGTACAATCATTCTCATCTATCATCAAAAACGAAAAATATAAAATAACTGCTTCAAATAACTTTTTTAAAAATATTCATTTCAAACATTTGCATTTCTAGGAAAATAATAAAACAAGAGTATCCAAAATACATCATAAAACTAATCAAGTATCTAATGTTTGAGCCAAGTGCCATGACCGAACAATGTACGAAAGTAAGCCCATGTCGACAGTGTTGGACAGTTATGACCCATAGCATCACTATTTGTACAGATCATGGTGTTGTTGTACAAATTAGCTATGTGACAAAGGAAATTGCTCTTCTATCATTTGTAATTAGATTACCAAGATGTATAAATGATAGAAGGTCTTTATAATTAGTTCCGGATTGAGATGATATGAGACAGTATCAATCCATAATGGTTTAATCATTAAATATCCCTAGTCGTAGTATTATCGAGATTGGACATCGATAATGTGGAATAGACTAGTATTACACTTGTGCGCGTTGTGGGAGCATAACGACATAGTTCTCTTATATTTGGGTATAGGATACTCATGCAAGTGTAGTAGGAGGTTGTGCTTACCGATGGTACGGGAAACAGCTTCGCTCTAGATAGACCCCTCGGAATTCCATTGGTAGTATGACTATGTGTCTATGGAAGTCCGAATCAGGGTAGGTGTATTTGGTCTTAACCTGAGACTTGCACCGCTAATACTTGCGACAATCAATATACTTTGGTTTTGGTCGTCCAGGGCTTTAACAAGTTCTATATACGCCTCTTCTGGGTATATTGAGAATCGTAGTGTATTGGGTGTGATGTCAAGACAGAAGTATCACTCCACTCATAGTGGAGATGATGATCATGTAGTATACGGAACTGATTCTCTTATGTACTGCAATCATATGGATAATATGACTAGGTCATGATTATCCGATTATAGAGACTAGTTACCAGAGATCTGATATGTGCTTCGTACGGGGCAGACAAAATTCCAGCCCCAGGCCTTGCACGTGACATCCGATGCTAGATCGAAATACGCAATACTACGTATACTACGCCTGATATAGATCACATATTCCAATAAGAATATTTCTGGAGAATTGGGTAGGCATGATGCTTTGCTAGAAGCCAACCATGTCTTGTAAATCGGTAAAAACGTAGTACAAGGTACGTACGTGTTCAGATAGTCCGACGACCGGATTTACTGCCAACATATCCGGGGATCTCATGGGTCGCTTCCTGAAGATTCACCGATGACGTATGACTCGCACTTTATTAATCTGTGATTAATTATATGAGAGAGAAAATTAATATGGGAATAATTGTGGAGATGTTTTATCTGGGATAAAATATTAATTAAAGAGAGAGAACGATTAATTTGGAATTAATCGATAAAATAATATATTCGATATATTATACGAAATTGGATTTTGACGTGGAATTGAAATTAGATTTTAATTCGGGCGAACGAGTTAATTTAGAATTAATTCGTTTGCGACGTGAATAGTAGTTTTGCTAGGCATAATTATTTAATTACGTCGCAACGGAAAATTCGTTAATTTGGAATTAGCGAACCCGAGCCTGGAGTGTTTGCGGGCACACTCGCATTTCGAATTCAAGTGCGGCCCACAAGTCACATCAAGCGTCAAATCACTAGTCAATCGATTGATGTGATGTCTAGTCACTTTGAGTGATTTGACAACTTGTCATGAGTGATGTGAATAGTGATGGATGTGGTTGGCTTTAATGCCTTGACTTTTTGAAAGTTGTAAATGGTATAGGTTTTAATTGATTTTGGAAATCAATTAACCTAATACAAAAACACATTTTTCTTCTCTCTCTTTCTTCTCCCCTACCTCTCGGCCTTGGGCCATCTTCTTCCTCAAAATTTCTGGTTTTGCCGTGAAATGAAGGAGAAGCTTAGGAAGTTTTGTGGCAAAATTTTGGAAGTGCTAGCACGCTTTAGGAGTCTTGCGAATGTGATAGGGAACCGTACCCGTGAGCATGGAATCACATCAAATAAAGCTTGGATCTTGGAGATCTTTCCATGGCCGAAAATTAGAGAGCAAAAAAAGTCCACTGCCGTGAACACCATGGAGGGGAGCTTGAAGTTTTTGTGTTCATTGCATCGCTCAACCGATCATTGTAAGTATTTCGCAACTTCTTTGAGTATTCGCACATGTGTTTCATTGCTTGAAAATGATCATTGGGACTAATTAGAAACCCAACAATGGTATCTTGAGCCATTTTGAGCATGAAACTTGATTAGGGTAAAATTGGGTAAATTGAATTTGAGCATGATTTGATAAAATTAATTGATTGAGTATGCTTGAATGATGTTGTATTGGATCAATTTCATGAAAAGTTGATTGGATCAATTTTTGCCCAATAGTTAGGCTTGGCCGAATCTTGATGATACCATAAAGTCATGGTATTTTTTGTTTCTTTGATCATTGGATGACTTGAAACAATTGGGTAATGTTGATTTAAGATTTAATAGGATTTAATTGCCGTGGACTTAATAGCATGGAAATGATTGATTTTTTGATTAAAATATGTTGGACATGTTTTGATGTTAATGAGCATAATTAATTGTACAAATTGGTGTTTTGGAAATGTTAATTTGGGTAATTAATTATGGCATACACTTTAGGTTAATTAAGTTATGAAATTTGGAATTTGGTAATTTAATTAATTGGGCCTATTTTGGAAATTGGGCTTGAAAAGTTGTAATTGCGCTTATTGGGCTTGGTTGTACCAAGTTAGGTTTAGGGTAAATTGGTTGGATCCAATTGGGCCCAAAATCATATCCATAAAGTCCAATTATGACTTAATGGACCTTTAATATTAATTGGGCCTAAATTGGTTTCTTGGCAAATAAGGGTGATTCCTTAAATGGGCTTTGGTATTTGGGTTTGACCCATATTGACCAAAAGTCCATGCCTTAGAAATTAATTAAAAGCCCATTGGACTTTAAATTAAATTGACATTGGATGTTAATCGGGCTTAAAGACCCGTAATGATTAGATTTAGAATCTAAAGTCGCAAAGGTTCATTAATAAAGTGTAATATTTAATTTGAAATTAAATATAGAATTAGTATTAAATACAAATTAAATTGGATTTAATGTTGTAGTTTAATTTAATTCAAGAATTCGTACTTTGAGTACTTATTCGCAAAACGAGTTTGACTCGCGCAAAATCAAATCATTGTTTGAACATTGGATGGTCATTAATATTCAGATTAATTAATTGGATTAGATTGATTGATAACATGCTTGTGTGAATACATGGATGCGATGTATGAATAATGTATATCGGATGGATATTAGATGGGTGAGGGCAATTTTGGAAATTATTGTAATAAATTTAGAATTTATTAATTGGACCTGCGTGTCCAGCCTATTACCTCCTTACTCTGTGTATTTCTCTTCTCACCTATTCCCCTCAATGTAAATGAGGTTTCTTTAGAAGTGTTATGTAATCGGGTAGAAGTAATACTTGCTAGCGGGAGAGAGGAAATGGAGAGATTTGTTCTAGGAACAATGTGTTTAAGTATCCATCTGCATATCATTATTTTATTTTATTTATACGCGCCTTATTATGTGTTTAGAATGCATGTTTAAGGGTGTATGATGATGAGACCTTAACAAAGATAATTAATTGGTTGCCAATTACATGCGAAAATCCCTCAAATAATATTAAGCATTTTTCCTTCCATTGAGTGATTCTTACTCAAGATCCAAGACTAGCATTGGTTTGTTGGCCAAAGTCAAGACCTTTGTCCGTCGAGGATGTGTTTGAATCATGAAGGCTTTGTTCCATATCAGTGTCTTGTCCAAGTTGTGATTTGTTGGCCAAAGTCAAGATCATTTCTTGTCCATCGACATTGATTACGAAGCTTTCCATGGTCAATGGGTTCCGCTTAACTGGGATCACTAAGTTTATTGTGCCAAAGCCAAGGCTTAGTTGATTCAGAGGAAAAAGGTAAGGAAATATATTGGATATATTGGCATATATAAGATATATGTTTCGGACTTGGATGTCAACCTACTGGATCTAGGAATTGGATGGGATCCAATTGATCTCAGAGATCTACCTAGTTAATTATCATACAATTTGTTGGCCAAAGTCAAGATTGTGTGTTATTTAACGGGATCCTAGCCCACTAGGAAACAAGGTTTCCCGAGTACTCCACAGAGGGTTAGAGGCTCGCCGAAAAATAGTGGGAGGCAAATATTAAATTTTTAATATTCGTTTAGTTACTTGCCATATGCGCTCATTACAAATTTTTCGTCAAATAATTAATATATTAGTTGGACTAATATTTAATCGTTGTTTTAATTAAACAGTTGGACTGTATTCAAACTATTTCATTTATAGTTGATTATATAATTGGATTATAATAATCAATATATTTGAATTAACCATTTCAATTAATAGTTGATTTTATAATTGGATTATAGTAATCAATATAATTGAATTTAAACCAATTAAATTATAGTTGATTATATAGTTGGACTATAGTAATTATTATAATAAATAGTACCTAAAATCGTTGATTAAATAGTTGGACTATTAGAATCAAGATAATTGAAAGATTAGTGTTTAAAACACATAATCCTGGGTGAAAATGTATTTAAACGACTTTAATTTTCAAATTGGGAATAATGAATCAGGATAGTCCTGAAAACTAAGAAGTTACTTTATTTGATAAAGTAACATCTTAGGCCTAAGCCTGGAGTTAAGCAATTAGTAGAGCATGATCTTTGGAAGACTCATGTGATGATAACTTTAGTGCTTAATCCATTAAGCTTACCAAATAGACTCCTTAATTTCTTAATCAGAACTAAGGATTAGATCCTTATAGTATAATAATGAAATTGAAGGATCTTCATAGATCTATTCTTAGATCTTAGAAGAACTAATTGCAATAATAAACTCTTGGACAGTTAATGGCTATACTCAAAGAGACAAAGCCAAAGTTTGCAATAAGGCAAGAAGCGCAAGGCGCACATTACTTCAACATTCTAGAAGGCCAAGGCTTGGCCAAAGGCTTCTTGGGTGTGAAAAGGGGCAAAGGCAAAGTCATTATAATCTTCTGGGAAGATAAAGGACATATCCCAAAATGTCTGCCTAAATTGTGGCAAACGGGATCACAGAAGCATGACTGTCGTATGGACAAGGCAGACATGAAGGAATTGAAGAACGGGCAAGGCTCTGACTTCAAATATGTTTGTCATAAACGTGTTCACTAATAGTATTAAAATTGGATTTTAGATACTAAGTGTGGTACATAAATATGCATTGATTTGCAGAATCTGCTGGCAAGCAGGATACTGACTTCAATAGAGATTTATCTATCGAATCGGAAACGGGACGACAGTCGCTGTTTTAACCGTAGAAACCTAAGTTTAGGAACTACCCTTCGGGTGTGTACTTAAATTAGGAAACTGTTAAAATGTAACTAGTTTGACTAGATACATTATCTCTATATCAGGGTTTAACCCGTTGCGGGTATACCTTTATATTCTAGAACACTAAAATGTTTTATTTTATTAAGATGATATTGAGATAAACACATTAGATGTGAATAACAGTATTTTATATTTTGAATATAAAAAATCTCAAACATATAATGTGACAAACAAATAGCTCAAACTGATTTAATCAGTTGAGACTTATAAGTGGCATTGTTGTCTGGGACATAGTTGACAAGACTCGTATATCCACACTTTCGAAGAGTGGGTACTAGGACAAATTTGATTCTATTCAAATGATGTCTACGAATCTAGTTTATTGGGCAAAGTTCCTAAAGCACATTTACTTGGTAAAAGTGCAAGTGCCACCGATCTGTTAGCCCTCGTTCATAGTGACGTAAGTGGGCCCATATCTAGCTAGGATAGAGGTGGATATGAATGTTTCGTGACCTTTACGGATGTGGCATCGCGTTATGGTTATGTGTTTCTTTTGGATCACGGATCGGAAACTTGTGATGAAATCAAAGAGTTTCGACACGAAATAGACAAACAAGATCGACTAAAGTATTAAACCATCACGGTTAGACCATGATGAAAATACTTAAGTAATAAGTTTCTCAAATACTTGAAAGAGTATAGTATTCTTTCAATGAGGACTCCTACCGGAACACGTCAGTTTGACGGTGTGTCCAAACGGAGAAACCGAATTTTATTGGACATGATAAGGTTAATCATGAGTCGCTCTGAGCTATCATTTCCTTCAACGGATACATATTATAGTGAAAAACTTATTTTGAATAAGATTCCATAAAAATCTGTTTGACAGACTTCATATTAGATATGAACAGGAAACAAACCGGGTTTTCTCATTCTTGAAGATTTTGGAATGCTAGGCATATGTTTGGATGATATCAAACTAGAACCCAAATCGGATAAATGCCTAAGTTGTAGGTTATCCTAGGGAAACCTAAGTATAGTACTTATACAACTCACTAGAGAACAATGTAATTGTTGCTCGCCATGCGGTTTTCCTAAGAGGAATACCGATATGCAGTGGTAAGTGGGAGGAAAGTAAAACTCGATAAAAATTGGAGTAATACTATTCCAGGCACTGATTCCTTAATGGAACGCAAAAATAGTTCATCTAGGATGAAACTATTCCAATAATCTTCAAATACACAAGAATTGCGCTAGTCGGAGAGAGTCAGAAAAAGACCTGGGGTATGCGTTTCTGATCTCACCTCATAAAGATGTCAATCTTATTGAGGAATACGAACTGACTACGTATGAGGAAGTGATACAAGGTATCGACTCCCTATTATGGCAAAGTGCCATGATGTCCGAGATGGATTCCATGTATACCAACTATGTTTAGACACTAGTTGATGTACCGCAAGACATTGTGCCTATTGGTACTATACAAGTCTTCAAGGAAGACATACATGGAAGGCAACATACCAACGTACTAAGCTGGGCTTGTAGCGAAAAGGTATCGTTATCAACATTGTGTCGATTACGACAAAACCTTTTACCTATTGCCACGGTAAATCCATTTGGATAATGCTTGCTGATGCTGCATGTTTTATTTATGAAATATGGCAGCTGAATGCCAAAACCGCTTCCATAACGGAAACCTTTTTGAGGATGTTTACAACATCCTGACGGTTTTTTCGTACCAAAACATGCAAACAAGGTTTGCAGGTTATTCGATCCATGGATGGATTGAAGCAAGCATTGCGTTCTTGGAATTATCGCTTTGATGTAATCATAATGGTATATGATTTAATTCAAAACGAAAATGATTCTTGTGTATATAAGGAGATTAGTGGGAGCGCACTGAAAATGATTGTTCTATATAATGATGACATATCATTTCTTGGAAATGATATTCCCATAATACAATCGGTGAAAGCTTGGCTTTCATGAAACATTCTCCGTAGAATTCTTGGGAGAAACAACCTTTATTCTACGAATAAAGATCTACTGGGATAGATTTAAAGTTTTTAATACTCTCTCAGAACTCGTACATTGAAATAAATGTACGTGACCTGGTATCTCATACTACGCTTTGAGCATATGAAGTCACAATCAGGCCAATCCAAGTGATAGTCATTGGATTGATGTTAAGAACATCCTTGAGTATCTTAGATGAACAAAGGATGCATTCTTATACTATGGAGAATGAGAACTTGGAGTGACTGGGTTCACTACTGCAAGTTTCCAAACCGATAAAAATGACTATAAGTCGCAATAACGGTACTATACAGTTTGAATAACGGAACAGTGAGCTGGAAGTCTTCCAAGCAAGATACTGTTACCGAATAAACAACAAAAGTGGATTATTGCTGCAGCTGAGACATCAATAGAAGCCATTTGGGTCAATAATAATCCTAATTAGATTAGGAGTAGTTCTGTTAGCATCTGAGCTAGGCTACAGCGCAGGCTAAAGAATTAATGGTCTCATCAACGATCCAGATATATACTTCAATTATTCATCTGATTCGTTCGGATCATACATCGTGGCGATGTGATGATCGAATAAATCGCATCAGATGATAATTATGCAAATCCGCTGACGAAAGCCTTTCCTCAGCAGAAGTTTGAGCGAACCGTACATAGTTCGGGTGTTGGACACTTGAGTGATTGGCTATAGGCCAAGTGGGAGATTGTTGGACAGTTATGACTCAAAGCATCACTATTTGTACAGATCATGGTGCTGTTGTACAAATTAACTATGTGACAAAGGAAATTGCTCTTCTATCATTTGTAATTAGATTACCAAGATGTATAAATGATATAAGGTCCTTATGATTAGTTCCGGATTAAGATGATATGAGACAGTATCAATCCATAACGGTTTAATCAATAAATATCCATAGTCGTAGTATTATCGAGATTGGACATCGATAATACGGAATAGACAAGTATTACACTTGTGCGCGTTGTGGGAGCATAACGGCATAGTTCTCATATATTTGGGTATAGAATACTCATGCAAATGTAGTAGGAGGTTGTGTTTACCGATGGTACGGGAAACAGCTTCGCTCTAGAGAGACCCCTCGGAATTCCATTGGTAGTAAGACTATGTGTCTATGGAAGTCCGAATCAGGGTAGGTGTATTTGGTCTTAACCTGAGACTTGCACTGCTAATACTTGCGACAATCAATATACTTTGGTTTTGGTCGTCCTGGGCTTTAACAGGTTCTATATATGCCTCTTCTGGGTATATTGAGAATCGTAGTGTATTGGGTGTGATGTCGAGACGGAAGTATCACTCCAGTCATAATGGAGATGATGATCACGTAGGATACGGAACTGATTCTCTTATGTACTGCAGTCATAGGGATAATATGACTAGGTCATGATTATCTGATTATAGAGACTTGTTACCAGAGATCTGATATGTGCTTCGTATGGGGCAGACACAATTCCAGCCCCAGGCCTTGCACGTGACATCCGATGCTAGATCGAAATACGCAATACTACGTATACTACGCCTTATATGTTGGACAAAATGACCCATAGCGTCACTATTTGCACAGATCATTGTGTTGTTGTAGCAAATTAACTATGTGACAAGGAAATTGCACTCTCATCATTTGTGATTAGATCACCATAGATATATATAAATGAAGATAGGTCCCTATGATTAGTTCCTGGACTGAGAATGATATGAGACAGTATCAGTCCCCGAAGGATTAATCATTAAATATCCCTAGCCGGAGTATTATCGAGACTGGACATCGATAATGCAGAATAGGCTAGTATTGCATTTGTGTGCGTTGTGAGGGCACAACGACATAGTTCTCATATATATAAGTATTGGATACTTATGCAAGTGCGATAGGAGGTCGTGTTTCACCGATGGTACGGGAAACAGCTTCGCTTTGGATAGACCCTTCGGAATCCCATTGGTATTATGACTATGTGTCTATGGGAGGCCGAAATCAAGGTAGGTGTGTATAGTCTTAACCTGAGACTTACATCGCTAATACTTACGATAATCGATAGACTTTGGTCTTGGTGATACAGGCTTTAACCGGTTCTGCGTACACCACTTCTGGGTTTATCAGAGAGTCGTAGTAGTGTATTGGATATGATGTCAAGACGGAAGTATCACTCCAGTCATAGTGGAGATGATGTCACGCAGGATACGGTATTAGTGCTCTTAAGTGCTGCGCGGCCATCGGGATATTATGACAAGGTCATGTATATCCGATTATAGAGACTAGTTACCAGACATCCGACATGTGCTTCATACGGGGCAGACACTTATCCAGCCCTAGGCCTAGCACGTGACTATCCGATACTGGGCCGATATGCACAATACAATGGTATACTACGCTTGATACAGATCTTAAATATTCTTAGATGAATATGACCGGAGATTGGGTAGACTTGGTGCTTTGCTAGAAGCCAACCTTGTCTTGTAAATCGGTAAAACGTAGTACTTGGTACTCACGTGTTCGGATAGTCCGATGACCGATTTGACTGCCAACATATCCGGGGATCTCATGGGTCGCTTTCCAAAGATTTACCGATGACGTATGACTCGCACTTATATTAATCTGGGATTAATATGATGAGAGAGAGAATTAATCTGGGATTAATTTCGGAGACACTTTATCTAGGATAAAATATCAATTGAAGAGAGAGAAACATTGATTTGGAATTAATTGAGGAATTAATATATTTGATAATTAAACGAAATTAGATTTCGACGCGGAATTAAAATTAGATTTTAATTCGGGCGAGCGAATTAATTTAGAATTAATTCGTTAGCGACGTGAATAGTAATTTCGCTAGGCGAAATTATTTAATTCTCGTCGCGACGGAAATGCGTTAATTCGGAATTAGCGAAACCGAGCCCGAAAGTGTTTGCGAACACATTCGTATTTTGAAACGAGTAGGATCCGCAAATCACATCGCGAAGTCTCATTACTTGACACGAATAGATGATGGATGTATCTAGTCACCTTTATGGGATGATACATTGTCTCTATTCTCAATGTAAGATGATGATGCCATTTAATGAATTTTTAGGAGGGAAAAGCTTTTCACGGTTTTTGAAGAGTTTTTATCTAAAAATTCATTTTGGTATATGATACATCATTATTGCTTTTCATTTTCGCTTCTCACGGTTTTTGAAATAAAAAAAAGTGAAAAAGAAAATTGAAAAAGGCACTCTCTCCTCTTCTTCTCCTCTCTTCTCTCACGCCATTTCTGGTTTTTGTGAAGCAGTGAACTGCCGAAAATAACAAAAGAAATGGAGGGAAGCAAGTGTGTTTTGTGGCAAAACAAGAGTGCTAGCACACTCCGGGATCATGCCAAGGTGATAAGGGAAGTATACCCATGAGCTGGGAACGTTTTGATGAAGCTTGGAGCTCGTTTTTTATGTTCAAAATGGCGCAAAACAGACCACCAAACCTCGTTTTTGATGTTCAAAATGGCGCAAAACAGACCACCAAACTGCTGCAGTGGGCGCACATG
>SKCR01032455.1:0-21789 GCA_019454045.1 Zanthoxylum bungeanum
TCTTTCTTCACTTTTCTCTCAACCCTTTTCTTTGTAAATCTTTGGTAACTTGAAAATTATGAAACAAAATGAAAACAAAAGGCTTATATATTTTCCTTGTAATTGCCAAAAATTAGGGGAAAATTATTAGCCAAGTATTTCACTTTTGTTTCAATTAATTAAATGAAAATAATTTAATAAAACATGTGGTAAAAATCATTAAAAAATTTAATACAATCCACCAAATGTTCCAATTAAATCAAGCCATTTAATCCAATCAAAAATGGCCATTTGCTTACTTTAATAAAGTAACAATAAATTTATTGATTAATTAATTTAATCATTTAACAATTAAATGATCAAATAATTAAATACAAATATCTTAAATATATGTATTATATTTACATTAAATAATCAAAATACATATATTAATTATAAATGTCAAATATCACAATTTGACATTTAACAAATGACCGAAAGATTTCAATCGCATATATCTTGTTTAACCATTAAACGACTTATAAATAATCAGTATTATTCATAAAAGTTGCCCTAGTACTCTACGAGTATATTTCATTAGTGAGACTCTCTAGGTTCAAGCATATCCGTCACGAAATCCAATTTCATGTCCATAATCTCCCACCCGTAAATTATGACGAACACAGATAAACTCTCTGAACCATACAGGTCGAGGTCATTGCATATGTATAATCCTTACGTCACAGGTATCCAAATTATTCTAGAGATATAGATATAAACATCAAATCTTTATAGATATAATCACGTCGATGTTTCTATTAGTAATCTCTAATAACACTTAGAACTCACTTCTATAGTGTACCACGGGCCCATGGATTTTAACAGATTACTAATTCCATATTGAATACATATGCTCTGTACACAGAACTGACGGATCCTATCTTGATATGCACAGGATATCCTGAGTATAGTCTACACCCAACGAACAGACGGAGGTCTGATGTAAATAGATCGGTGACGTGACTGCCATCAAAGTGTGGAGGATAACTTATATATCCACAGTGGTATCTCAAATCAAAGAATCACTATGCTCACTCAACCCGAGAAGATTCTTATTGACGTTGGTGTATCATCCATTAAGAATCTTCGGTGAGTCATTCAGTGTTTATCCGATATAAACACCTACATGTCTATACGAGTCTTCCGAGACTAATGGTTCATTGAGAAACCATTAGAATCCAATATTCCAATATACGACACGTACCGGTTTCAGCGGATTTACTTACTAACCAAGTAATTGTAAACCATAACCATGAACTGTTAAAGAATGATATTGTTATGATACTACTCAATGACAGTTGCGACACTTTTTCAACTGTATCATAACCAATCACTCTATGGTCATTTACGTCTTTGCCAAATATAGAAGAAGTAATATTAAAGAAACTGTTCATTTTATTCACAAATAAAATATTTATAAGAGTATTTACAGGGAAATACATAAGAAATTGGCGCTCTGAGCACCAACCCTAACAAAATATAGTATAGTATGGAACCGAGAAGATAAGCTTATTATGATGTTGCAAATGGCTTAGGATTTGGTTGTCAGATCCTACGCTCGAGTTTATGGGGTGCATTTCTTATAAGAGCCTAATATAGCTGGGGTTTTACCTGCTCTGCTTAAGCCTGGGCAGCCGGGGTTTGGTGGCGAGATTTCCAATGTTTAAAAAAATCAGATCTATTCTTTGCGTGACCTGTGCTTGCCTTCGTGAGAGTCAAGTTTGGTTTGGATTTCCCACTAGTGAGTCCTGAATTCATATTCTGATGGAGGTCCTGAATTCATATCATGATGATGGGTTCTAATACCAAACTTTAATGACAGGTTCTGTCGTCAGACTCTGACGTTAGGTCTTGAAGACTAGTTCTAACGAGAGGTTCTGAAGCCTTCTTCTTCTAGTCACGTGTCATTTCATCAAATGTTGGATCTTCCACAAACACACATATAATTATATATATATAATATATATATATATATAATATATATTGTATTTATAGTAATTATAAAAGCTCTAACTATATTCAAGAGTATATAACAAAAAAAAAGAGATTTGTGTAATAATTTCTAAAATAAAAAGATTTTATGTAACTATTTAGTAAACTTTAGAGCTCTGGTTCCATTCAAGTTTAATACAACATACTTTTTATATAATTAATTAACATTCACGTGTTTCAAAAAAGAGTGCCTTGAATGGGAAAGGTGCCTCTTCTGGTTTGTGTAATACACCTTTTCCATGAGTTATCGATGTGGGAGCATTTAAGGGGTGCAAACCCAACCCGTGTATGTTGAAAAAAAAATCCAACCCCATATATTAATTTTTAAAATGTTGAGTTTTAACCAATAAGATATTTTTTCAATCTAATACGATTATATTTTATATTTTAATCTTTTTATACATGCATTTATTTATTTTTAATGTGAATTATTGAATTTTTAAATAAATTATTGAAATTTTAAAAAAAAGATTCAAGCCACACAATCCGACCCACGCGCAGGTTAGGTAGGTTAAGCATGCACAATGTGGTATATCATGTGCCGGGTGTATATGTCATCTCTCTCACAGCGAGCCTCACACAGTTATGGGGCCTGCCTGCTGTGAGAGAGATGGCATATACATCCGGCACATAATATAATTTTCGAGCATGCACACCCTTGATGCATTTATAACTAAATAACAATCTAAGAAAAATTCAGTACCTAGGCAGGAATTGTGTAGATATAACTCACATCATGAAATGACATCATAGCAATTATAATTACAAATTATCAAATAATAATTTTATCAAATATTTACCTAAAAGGTCTGCCTAACGCATGGTTATCATATGTGGCAGGAATTGTCTCTGAGAAGTGACAAACAATATCTTAAATTAAGTGTTCCGAACACCAAACTTGCTAGGTAAAATATATATTTGGACCAAAATTTCAAAATAAACTAAAAATACTATTATTATATTTTTGGTGTTTTTCAATATGAATTTAAAAAGAAACTCACTCGAAAGATCATTCTCTTTATCCAGTTTTTTTTTTATTACTCTATATCTAAAAATATGAGTGGTAAAAATTTAAATATGTTTTAGCGCTCTATCTCCCTCAAGAATCCGGATTTACCAGTTAGAGGAAACTAGTTAAAAACACTCGGTTAAGTCTTTAGGCAAAATTTTTATTTATCCCCGCTGATGCAACTCACATCCTGAAATGACATCATAGTAAGGATTCGAAAGTTTATATAATGTTGGAAATTCTGCGATCAAAACACCCGATCCGAACTTAAACAGAGCAGATAAAATCTTTGTTTATCCCAAGCTCTTACAAGAAATACATCGTAAGCTCTTTGCCACCAAGTTGCACCTCCTTAGGCACGTCTATATATTTAGCACAATACAATACTCATTTAAGCCAGAAATATATTGGAGATCATACAAGCATCATTGCAGAATGTCACTGTATCATCTCTCTTGCTTGCCTACACACAAAAACATTCCCACAAATCCTCTACAAATAGCACTTGATCATCATCCCCCAAGAAAACAATCAACTAAATGTTCAATTAGCACTCAAATTTCTAACCCGGCCAAAGATAGAAGCTCAGCCAAGTATCAACCAACCAATTGGAGTTACAATTTTGTGCAATCCTTGAAGAGTAATCATCAGGTAGTTACTTTAATCATCTAAATATTTATTAACAACTCATCTTAATTTCATGCAATATATGTAATTAACTTGTAAGCCTCTTATAACCCCATGGGCCCGAGTGAGTGGTTTTCCAACCACCTTCATTATCTTGTCACCCAGATTTGAAAGGGTAGGTAGGTGGCTACAAGGACTTATCTATCCGTGTTCAAATCCTAGCTGAAAATTTAATTTAGGCATTGGGAGCCCCCTACGTTTTAAAATAAATAACTTGAATGTCTCTCATTAATTTTCTACACCTTGTTGTAATTTGGTAGAATGAAAAGTACGAGGACAAGGCAAAGAAACTAGATGAGGAGGTGAGATGTTTGATGAACAGAGAAAATAAAGAGCTGTTGGAGATTCTTGAAGTGATTGATGACATTCAACGGCTGGGATTGGGATATCGCTTTCAAAATGAGATAAAGAGAGCTCTTGATATAATTCTCTTCTGGGAAGAATATGATCATGTCGATGTACAGAATAAACTCCATGTTGCTGCTCTTAGGTTCAGGCTGCTTAGGCAACATGGCTATGAAATTTCCGAAGGTGCTCACTTCCTTTTATAAAGAGAGAACTTGATATGAAAATTATTATCCGTCCATTCAAAATCAAGTTAAATCCGAAAAAAATATATTAGTTTTTTGAAAATTTTCATAGGTCGTGATGAAAAATATATATTTTACCTCCAAAAATACATTTTACACCTAAAACTAATTATGAAAAAAGATATTTTAATTGAGAGTAATATGTCCGTTTTCCATAATTTAGAGTACACAGATGAAGATTTTCAAAATCTAATATATTTTCGAACATTAACAATGGTTGGACAGATTATAATTCTCATTTATTTATTACATATTACTTATGTCCTTTCTCGCCTTATTGGGTTAACAGTAGATAATTTTTATGTGGCAACAGATGTGTTCAAGACTTTCATGGACCAAGAAGGTAAATTCATGGCAACCCTTGATAATGACGTCAAAGGAATTCTAAGTTTGTATGAGGCTTCCCATCTCGCCTTTGTAGGCGAAAAGCTGTTGGATGAGGCCTTAACATTTTCAAGAACACATCTTAATAATCAAATTAAAACAAAAATAGACCCAGCCATGTCAGAATTAATTAGTCTTGCATTGGAGCTAGCTTGGCATCATCGGGTGCCTAGACTTGAAGCCCGGTGGTATATTGAATCATACAATAAAAGAAAAAACGCAAACAAGTTTTTGGTTGAACTTGCCAAGTTGGATTTCAACAGGGTGCAATCCATATACCAAGAAGATCTTAAAGACATGTCAAGGTCCGTTCACTAATTAAACTATGCATAAAATATTTATGTAACGGCGGTGCTACTTTGCCAGAAGGACATGCCCGAATATGCATAAAGTATTTTTACTGTAGGCATTCCCTTCAGGCATAATATCATTTTTCTACATGTAATGAAGAATTACCTTAATTAATGGCTTCAATGTTTAGGTGGTGGAAAGAAATTGATTTGACAGAAAAGTTGAAGTTTGCCAGGGACAGGCTAACAGAATGCTTCCTTTGGAGTGTTGGAGTGGTTCCTGATCCACAATATAGCAATTGCAGAAAAGGGATAACAAAGGTGGCTGCATTTATAACAGTCATTGATGACATATATGATGTGTATGGAACTTTAGACGAATTGGAGCTTTTTACAAATGCCGTTGAAAGGTTTGTACTAATTTTGAAGAAACACATGGAGCTATTTTACTTTATAAATTTGAATGCTTAACTGATGGTGGTGGTGTTGTTATTTTGCATGGAATTTGATACCAGTTGGGAAATACTATATGATATTTTACTCTTTCAACGTAGTGAAAATGCAGTTTCTCCTTAGATATAATCTAATTAATTTGACACGAAATAAATAAATCGTGTATTTTTATGTGATTGTTTATTGCTTTAGCTTTTATTTGTAACGGTTATCACTTGTCAGATGGGATATCAATGCGGTGAAGGATCTTCCAGACTATATGAAATTAACTTTCCTAGCTCTTTATAACACTGTCAATGAAATGGCTTATGACACTCTGAAAGAACATGGAGAAAACGTCATTCCATACTTGACAAAAGCGGTATTATAAGCAATTAGTGTTCATTATCTTTGTCAAATTAATCCCTTTTAATTAACACATCCAAATAATTAACTTATAATTTTTAATCTTTAGTGGGGGGATCTGATCAAAGCATTTTTACAAGAAGCAAAATGGAGTAGCAACAAATACACGCCAACATTTGAAGAGTATTTTGAAAATGGATGGCGATCATCATCAGGAGTGCTTATCCTGATTCATTCTTATTTCTTATTGAGTGGAAATATCACCACGGAAGCACTCGTGTCCTTGGGAAATTGCCAAAATCTCTTGCGCCAGCCCTCCATAATTTTTCGACTTTGCAATGATTTGGTAACTTCAAAGGTATGATTTTACTACAAAGTCAAAAATCAATTTTATGTTAAAGAAGCTTATGATTTCCTGTCTATGTACTGCAGTAAGCCGTACATAAATCAAATTATTTCGTAAATTAGATTTCACTTGACTATATATGGCTCCGTTAATTTTAACATTGAGAAAATATTTTTAATATGATTTTAAACACTCTCAAATAGACTCTTAATTAATTATAAAAGTCTAGTAGATAAAGTCTTGAAAATATGAATACTCAGCTTTTTACTTGATGGTTAATGTTTCTTTTTTATTGCATTAACCATAGGCCGAATTGGAGAGAGGAGAAACGGCAAGTTCAATAGGATCCTACATGCATGAAACTGGTGTGACTGAGGAACTTGCTCGAGAAAAATTAAGGAATATAATTGACAGAACCTGGAAGAAAATGAATAAGAGTAGAATGGATGAGCATTTTCTATTTGCAGAAATTTTTGCAGAAGCAGCTTGTAATCTTGCTCGGATAGCTCAATGCATTTACCAGTATGGAGATGGGCATGGAGCTCCAGATGCGAGAGCTATGAAAAGAGTTGTATCAATATTGGTTGACCCCATTTCATTCATGGAATTAAATGATTAACTTAAAGGACTATATTTAATTTTTTTTTTTTTTAAAAAAATTAATTAATTAGTCCAGATTTATTGGTTGAAAATTTATATGCCCGATTTTATTAATTGACAAAAACCACAGTGTGAAGTGTGGACGGAGTAGTGAAAAGCTTTATGTATCCCCTTTTTTTCCTGCAAAATTAAGGGCTCTTGTAATTCATCGGTTTGATGCCAAGCAAATTAACTGCAAATTATATATATATGTATGTATATTGTGAGGTTGGCTATTTGTCTTTTAAAAAATACTCTAAATTCTCAGATTTTAATAAAATTAATTATTACAAAAATACATATTTAGTAAATTATTAATAAAGATAGTCTGTTATAAGCAAATATAATATTATTATTTTGAACATTCATATCGTACACTAGGGATGGTAATTGGGACGTCTCGTCCCTATTAAGTGTCATTTCGTCATATCCCGATTATTATTTGAGATGAAGAAATCATCCCTAATCCCGATTGGTATTCTGAATTAGGATAAAAAATTATCCTCAATCCCGAACTGAATGATGCGAGATCATGAATCCCGATTGGGATTCAGGATTTTATGCTAAAATTTGATATTTTGGACAAAAATATCATCCCAAATTTCAGCCTGATTTTTTATTTGGAACGACATATCATCTTGAATCCCGACCGAAATTTTTATTCGGGGCAAAAAATTATTTCAAATCTCGAATAAAATGAGATGGGATCCCACCTACCAAAATTCGGGATTTTCTGTCGATGTACACCCCTTCAACATTCAATTCATCCGTTCACTTATTTAACCATTAATTTATTTATATTTTGCAAAAAAAGGGCAAAAAAATCCTATCCCAATTTCATATGGTTAAAAGTTGAAGAGAGTTGCACGTGAATTAAATTAATTACAATCTATCAAATTAAAAAGTTCGTCTACTTAAAATCCCACATTCTTCTTCAAACCAAGGACAAAAAAATAAAAACACGTGTTCGGAATTTGACACCAAACATAATCTAATGTAGACTGTTTAGAGTTGGCTGGTTATGCGGGCAGAAATCTTTGTTAAAGGCCGTAGAAATTTGCCTGAATTAGTGGAGGTCAATGTGAGCAGGAGGAAGAGTGGCACTAAAACAATTTGGGAAGCCCTGCGGATAGGATGGGCTAGGTTGAATACGGATGCGACCATCGATAGATAAAATCATCTAGTTGGGTTTGGAGTTGTAATCAGGGACATTGGGGGTAGAGTTAAGCCCGTGGCAGTTAAGTGTTGTTAACAGGAAAATAATTACTAAATGACGAAAAGGCATGGCGTCATTCAGGACGAAAAATGAAGAAAGAATCGATCCAGGACGATTCGACCCAGGACGATCGTGAAAAATGAATAAAGAATCTCTCAACAAATGAAGAACGATGAAAGAAGAACGAATATGCGAAGGTGTCTTGCAGTTGGCCAGTTACGAATAGGCCCACCTAACAGTTACTGCACAGTCTGGCAGTAATCCCCACAATCTAGCGGTTATCAGAGCACACGACCCAGCAGTTGCACGCACGACCCAGCGGTTGCATTCATGATCTAGTAGTTACACGCGAGTAGGAGACGTGGGGGTTTAATGGGCCGAAGAAAGCAAAACCGCTTGAGCGATTAACGGGACATTACACTATAAAGGGCTCAGGCGTAGGAAAAAGAGAAAGCAGAAAAAAAAAAGACTCAAAATGAACAAGTAGTTTAAATTTAATGTGTTTCTTAGCATAGTAATCTTTAGGGTTGTAATATGTGTGCTTGTGCCCCTTGGAGGCATTTTCTTATAATCAAACACCCCTTTCTGGGACTTTGTCTCATGAGGTTTGGAACCTTACACGTGTACTAACAAAAAATTATGCGAACAAGGGTACTAGTTTTGTTGGAGATGTGGAAGCTGCGGAGGTAGAAGCCATCAATTTTGGATTACAGGTGGCGCAGAAAGCATGGATAGTTAGAATGATAGTTGAGTCGGATTTCCAACGGGTAGTGGATTTGATTAATTACAGTGAGGGCTCTAGAAAAGAAATTTTTTGGATCATTAATGAGATTCATGAGAAGTTAACAAGCCTAATGGGGGTTTCGCTTTGTTATACTTCTAGATTTTGTAATGATTTTGCTCATGAGGTTGCAAAGATAGTCGTTGGGCTTCTCATCCTGTCCTGTAGAAGGATGATTTTCCTTCAAACATCAAGTGTATTATTGACGCTTTTCAGTAATGAATTTTCAGTTTCAAAAAAAAAGAGTTGGCTGGAAAAAATCCAATTCTATTTTAAGTATTTTTTATTTAAATTCGCATCTGAAAAAACACACTAAGATTATCAATTCAAAGTTTAATAAACTGAGTTTTTCCAATATCTTAAAAATATTAATAAATAACACTTGAATTTGAAAATGATTTTTTTTCAAAATTTTGTTCATTTATCAACCCTGCAGTGTTAGCGACACAATCGCGTAATAGATTTTGATGATGCAACACGAGTGAAGACTTCGACGCACAACAGCGAGACATTACAAAAAGATTTCGAAGCACAACGGTGGTGAAGAGCGGAGAATGTGAAGACTTACGCATATTGAAGAATTTATGTGAAGTCTCAGCTTAGGGCTCTAAATGTATTGTGAATTGATTATCCAAGTACCTAAGCTCATAGGAAACATGCACATTCACTTAGATGCATTAAATTCATGTACAAAATGCCTTAAAACCTTCACATAAGCATTTTTGGTACAGAGACCGGCATACCGGTCTCTTACCAGTCCCATATCGGTGAGATGCTCTGTTTTGCACACTCACTGGAATCGGCACAGACTATACTGGTTATCATACCGGTGAAACTGAAGATTGCATAGCTACTGGAATCGGCACATACCAAACTGGTTTCCATATCGGTGAGCCTAACGGCTAGTTCCTTACTGGAACCGGCATGACCTAAACAGATCTTCATATCGGTGACCATACCGGTTAACCCTTCATGGTGCATACTCACTGGAACCGGCACGGATAAAATCGGTCTTCATACCGGTTACCATACCGGTCTAACGGTCGGATTCTAAAATGGTAATATATCCGTTAGAGACCGGCATACCGATGTCTGAAAACCACCAAACCGATCTCAGACAAGACAGTTGTGGATGCTGGATTTCGGCCGAGGTCCACAATCAGAATTTGGAAATAGGGGCACTAACAATCCTGCAATACAAAGAAGAATGAATGGGAGTAGACTGCCTACCGGTGTGGTAGGAACCGGGGACACTCTGACGCCCAAGTCAGTAGTATGAAATGATCAGTAAATATATAAAATGTGAAAGCAAGGTTTGATGTTACCTTAAATTCTTTTGGTAGCCGTGAGGGCGGTGATAAGTGTTTAAGGACATGGAGTACTCTAAGAGAATTAGTGTCAGAGAGCAGAGACTTGTAAGAAAGAAGTTGAACTCTGCTCTGTCTCTCGAATTTCGTTCCAATTTATAGATGAAGATTATCATCATTGGCAGCTGGCGTAAGTCCCACCACGTGCTTTGTGTATTTGATAAAAAGTCTGGGCAGGTGGGAATAAGTTTTGTGTCGGGCAAAGTAGAAGAAGAGTAGTTGATATAATTAGAGGTTTTTGTATTTAAGCTTATGACTTAATTGTAATACAATAATTCATAAATCTTTTTGGGCCTGGCCTTTACCTTCGGGCTTTGCATACCATTTTGGGCCCTGCACACTATTTTGGGCTTTTAAGGTAAAAGACGGTTTTATCCTTCGCCCATTTTTGGTTCGTACAACAGTTGAGGCTGCTTTGTATGTTATTATAAATTGAGCATCAATTCGTTTTTGTAATGTTACACAACCTTCATATACATTACATTAAGGCAAAAACAAGAGTGTTTCATAACCCTTCATAATCATACACTCTCATACATCAAGCTCACACACTACACCTTCTTAATATTTAGTAGTGAGTTTAGACCACTTGGGTAAGCAACTCACACAATCTTCTTTACCATTGTGAGTACCCAAGTTGTTTACAAACTTCTTATTCAAAACACTTGTGGTTTGTGAAATCCCATCGTTTGGGTAATTGTAAAGGTTAGTAAGTGAGCCTGCGTAGAAAACTCAAAGTGTAAGGGTTTGGAGTGAACCTTGCGTAAAACTCTTGGTTGCGGTTGAGCCACGGAAAAAACTCGATTGATAGTGAAAAGCTTCAAACACGGCTTGAGTGGACGTAGGCATCGTTAGTCGAACCACTATAACTCACATGGTTATTTTCTCTATCCCTTAAACTCTTTAATTATCGCAAGTTTATTTTATTACATGCTTATTAAATAGAAACTTGCATATAGGTAATTTATCGAAATAGAGAAAATCAATCTAAGGCTTAATCGATAAAAGTAGTTAAAATCGGCAAAGATTTTTATTTCCGTATTATTAGGCAATAACCCAATTCACCCCTCCTCTTGGGAATATAGAGTTTTGTTGTTGTAGTGCTTGTAGGTAATTTTAATTGGTATCAGAGTGAGGTTTTCTCAACAAAGACTTAACCATCGGAGAAAGCGATCATGGCTTCTACAAGCAACTCGTCGAATCTTGTCGAGGGATTTTCTATTACAAGACCTTCATTCTTCAACGGAACCGATTATAACTATTGGAAGATGAGGTTTATTAACTACATTTTAGCCGTAGATACACAATCTTTCAAGGTGATCACACGGGGTGTAAAAATACCGATGAAGAAAGATAGTAATAGTGTGGAGATTCCTAAGCCTCATATTGAGTGGACCGATTAGGAACTTGCATAAAGCTCCACAAATGCTAAGGAACTCAACCATCTCCTATATGCCATTGATCCTAGTCAAATTAACAAGCTTCCGGAATTTGGAAATGCACATGATTTATGGAAGTATCTAGAAATGATCAACGAGGGCACAAGCCAAATGAAGGAATCAAAGATTAACGGTTCATGTGCGAATTGGATAATTTCAAAATGGAATCCGGGGAAGAGATTGATCACATGATTTGAGGTTTACAATCATTATAAACCATCTAGGTGCTTTGGGAAAAATCATTGGGTCAACCGATCAAGTGAAGAAAATCCTTAGGTCACTCCCAAAAGAATATAGAAGCTACACCTCCTCCATCAAAGAATCAAATGACATGAACATTTTAAAGTTAGATGATTTAGTCGGAAAATTGCTCGAATATGAATTGGAGATCAAAATAGATCAAAAGGAGGAAGATGAGAAAAGAACAAGGAAAAATCTTGCATTGAAAGCAAGAAAAATAAATTATACTAGCTCAAGTGAAGAAGTTAGTGATGATGAGTTGGTACAAATAACCAATAGGGTCAAGAAGCTCCTCAAATCCGCAAAACTTAAAGGAAAGTCAAAATTGGATGAGAAGAAATAAGAAAAATATCCACGAAAACACAAAAAAATTAGTTTGTTATGAATGTAATAAACCGGGTCATATAGCTACCGATTGCCCATTGAGAAAATTCAAGGAAAATCCAAGAAAAAGACATTGAAAGCTACTTCAACTTGGAGCGATAGCGACTCAAGCTCATCCGAGGAAGAAGAGATCAAAGAAAGAACAAATCTAGCATTCATGGCTATCGAGGATGAGGATTTCTTCTTTGAAATCGAAGAAGAAAAGTTACACAAATCTAAAGAATATAATGATTTACTTGAAGCTTTTAATGAATTAAATGAGTTGTGTAAAATGCTTAAAAATAAGTATAAATTGATTAAAAATGAGCATTCATCACTTAAAAATGAACATGCATCTTGTATGGATAAAATTCATGTATTAGACAATGATATTATTTGCTTAAAGGCCAAACATGAAAAAGAAATAGCATGTTTAAATGATGAAAATGCATGTTTAAAAGATAAAAAGCTAGACCTTGAAAATATAATATCTAATATGACATCTAACTCAAAAATATGTGATTGTGTGTCTATTTCAAATGAAAATGTTGTTTTAAATGAAAAAGTAAAAGATTTACAAAATCTTGTTAGAAAATTTCATTGGGACAGAAAAATTTCAATATGCTAATTGGATCCCAAAAATGTACTTTTAAAATAGATGGATTATGATATAGACCTTACATTAAAAGAAAATTTTTGAAGAATTATTTTATTTAGGCATCTGATTCTCATGTTAATATTGTTATCAATGAAAATATCACATGTCGTACTTGAAATAAGAAAAGACACAAAATATTTGAGTGCATGAACAAAAATGTGATTAAAAATGCATGGATTCCTCAAGGAATCAAAATTAACCCCCATAGACCCAAGAAATATTGGGTACCAAAATGCACTTGATAATTTTGTAGGGGGGCTTTGGGAAGAATCTTAAAGAGAATTGCGAATTGATCCCAAAGGCTCAAAAAGATGAGGAATGACAACGGTAATAGGTAAACTCTGTATTCACGGAAACGTTCGTACCGTTTCCTCCAAATGATATGTATGCATATTTTTAATTGGTGTAAATTTTTGAAGCATACAAGTGATTAGGCAAGGAATCAACTTTCTATTAATATCGATTTTTAATTGGTGTCTCAGACAGTGCAGCATAAAATCCCAATAAATTTTTATGTCCCCAGTCTACAAACTCAAAAGACATGCCTGTTTATAAAGATCTATCAATTCCCTAGTCAAAAATAGTGTAGAAAAATGAACATAGTTGATTTCCATTTTTATTTTACGGATCAAATCATCAAAGTAAAAGTCGTACAAATATTAATTAAAAGAAGTCACTATGTATCTCCAAACCAAGAAGCTGGTAAAATTTTGAATTTACCTCTACATGAAGCTTCTGCTTTTGAGCTTAGAGAGCTCCATTATCAGCCTTAACAGCTTTAAATTGTCTCTTGAGAAAATCATAGTCTTTCTCAAGTTACTTGGTATTCCACTTGGCTCTCATATTTTGGAACCAAATAGCAGTTTGTCTTAGTTACAACCTAAGAGCCCTGACAAGTTGTATTTTTCTCTCAGGCTCAAGCTTTGCCTATGTCTAACATATTAAATTTACGAGGTGGTATATCATGTGCCGGGTGTATATGCCTTCTCTCTCACAGCAGGCGGGCCCCACAACTGTGTGGGGCCCGCCTGCTGTGAGAGAGAAGGCATATACACCCGGCACATAATATAATTTTCGTAAATTTACAGAATGGCTGAATTATCTTACTGCTTTCAAAAATAGTGACAAGGAAATCCTTTTATATAAGTTTGGCTGATGGATTCAGAATAACTTAAACATAACTCTTATCAATCTCTTACATGTGTTAAAAACAAAAATTACAATGTTTCACATAATTGTAGGTGTTGACGGCTGGTTTTCGTCTCAGGGACAATAGTGGAATATTGTGATAGGTTTTATTCGAGACAAACCTACAAATCTCCAATTGTTAGCTAATAGTTCGAGTGGAAGCTAACCAAACACTCCAAAGCCTTTGAGAGCTATTTTGTTGAAAATGATTGTTATTTCATAATGGCTTCTTAGTACAACTTTTATAGTCAAGTGATGGCTTTACAAGAGTAACTAACTACTAACTAACTTTACTTAAGCTTTCCTAACTAATTGCAGCTAATTAACTAACTCTTGATATGTAGCATTGCATTCCCCATCAAAAGGGCCTTGTCCTCAAGGTCATAAAATCATCAAAGACATATACCCATCTTGAAGAAGGTTGTTAATCAATCGACATTATTGAAACAGAGCATGCAGTTGCTGGTCTTGCAAGGAGCATAAGCGCATTAAAAGCTACCTCAGTAAATATCATTCCACAGGCAAGAGTGTAGTAGACAACAGATTCCTTGACTTGCGAATTGTAATATGGTTTCTACTGCCCATGGTTCAGTCCGTCGACTTCCAATATCATTCAAAGCTTCAACCAATGATGGGAAATTTCTATCAGCAATATCACCATGATCTAATTGACCATTCTCACCTTTTCTCCAAGTGTAAACTTCAGTTCTCGAAGTTAAAATTACTACATGATAAGCACCACAAACTAATTCTTCAACAAAAGTCTTAGTAAGCTTCCTTTTTACAAGAGTATGGAGCTTCCCATCAGCCTTAGGATCCCTTAACTGATCAGAAACAGGGCTTCCCATTGTGTGCACATGACCACTGGTAGTGAACGCAACAGTGAGGCTATGTCCACAAGCAACTTGACAAAAGTTGGGTTCTACAAGAGTGGCAACACAAGTGGGAACCAGTTTAGCATCTTTGTCATCGTGTCTAAGACAATCTATATCTCCATCTACCCATGTAAAAAGCTTTCTTTTTACTTCATTTTCATGACCCTCTAAAGTCATTACACATTCATAATCATCACCAACATCTTCCCAATAACCATCATATAAGTACGCTTGCACTCTCATCCCGATGGAAGTTGCACCAGGAGTAACTTCACTTCCAAATTCATTAGCTCCATGAAACTTATCTCCGAGCAGATTTAACATCTTATTTTTACTGATAACATTCATGCCCATACTAGCACTATAGGGCATCTTCAAAATGCTACCATTCAAATAATTACGCACATGTATGTCAATCAGCCTGTAATTCCCTTCCAATGAAACAGCAAGCTTTGCCCTCTTCTTGGGAAATGGATACAACTGAGTCCTCATCCCCCCTCCAAGTATTATTTCCAACACACTCTGAATTTGTCATCGCTCTTTGCACTTCTTAGCATCTTGAGAACTCATGTGCCAGTATTTCCATAAAGAAATCAAATTTTGGAATGTATTCTTCTTCGGCATTTCGTCGAACAGCTTCCGCGCGTCCGCCATTTCTTCTTTTCTCAGGAAATTCTCAAGCTTATGCCTTTGAAACTCAACTAGGGCATGTAGATAGTGAGGAACTTGAGTTGTTGAGAATATTTTTGTGCTCCAAGTTGATGAAGAAAAAAATGAAACACCTCCTTGATAATCAAATCCTATTCTAATTCCTCCACTTCCCAATGCTAACACATCATCAATAAGAAAATCATTCTTCCCTCTAACCTTAACATATCTCTGATTTTCATTTGCACTAGCCAAATCAAAACAACCAGCACATTCCCTACTCAACTTCTTACTATTCAAACAATCAAAATTCTTGCAACCAAGACCACTCCAAGTAACAATCTTATCACTAACATGTTTCCAAAGTGATTCTTTAGCTGATGAGTCATTGACAAACCATAAAGCATCGATAAAGAATTGTTCAGTCAAAGTTGGAGGAAAAGATTGAAGATCCACCTTAGGAACAAACTTGGCAAATCATCTCCTTCTAGGCAAAGGCTCGCATCCACGCAAAATCAGCTTCTGGGCAAGGCTCCAATCATCAGGACAAGGCCCAGATACCATGTAAGTCATGTACTGAGTCAACAATTCAGCAGAATTCTCACACGAATGCCCCATAATTGCCACCATTTCAGTGATCCCAGTTCTTGAATCTTTCCCAAGAGGAAGCTGGTGTGTTACCAAATCCAATTGAGATGGCCTCGCACCAATTTCCTTCATTTTTACTTTCTTTTTGTACTCCAAAGCCTTAGGCTTGTAAATTGATGAATCTTGAACCATTTTCCCCCTCTCTGCTCTTGTTATTTGTGATGGTCACGTTGTTCTTGTGAACGACAACCTCGTCTTCAGCATCATCATCTAGTTCGCCAAGATTGTTGGGTTCTTGATCATTGAAAATGGATGTGTCATTTCTGATTTGGAAAATTTCACCAGAGTCATATCTTGGACTCCAAGATCGAAAGATATCGGCCATTTCCCTCACGGGACTGTGAGTTGCTTCCATTTATATTGAATCATTTGTTTGATCCTTGTCATCGGCAGACCCACAAAGAGCTGGATTAATGGCACTTGAATCCAATTTTGTAATAAGATTTTGTAGCATCTTTTTAATTTCGCATAGTGATTCGTTGATATCGCTGAATGATTTCTCCATTGATGAAGAATTATCTCAACGAAAGCACCAATTGATAGGTTTTATTCGAGACAAACCTACAAATCTCCAATTGTTAGCTAATAGTTCGAGTGGAAGCTAACCAAACACTCCAAAGCCTTTGAGAGCTATTTTGTTGAAAATGATTGTTATTTCATAATGGCTTCTTAGTACAACTTTTATAGTCAAGTGATGGCTTTACAAGAGTAACTAACTACTAACTAACTTTACTTAATCTTTCCTAACTAATTGCAGCTAATTAACTAACTCTTGATATGTAACATATTGTTCCCGGGATTAACCTTCCTTCAGCAGTGAATTTGTTTGGTTATGGGAAACCAAAAGCAAACTTCGACAGAAAGAGGTAAAACCTCAGATCGGCACAGAGAGTTAACGTGGTTCGACGGATTGAATCCACCTACGTCCACGGGCACAAAACGGATGGGTGTTTTATTACTGAAATATGCTCGGCCGACTTAATTTGCGGTCGGTCAGTGTGAAAACCGTGTCTTTTGGGTTTACAAAGTTATTCAACTCTTCCTTTGTGATCTCTTTTGTAAGTGGCTAATTGACTCTTCTAGTTTTTTCTAACAAAAAATACCACCTTTACAAATATATTCATCTCTCCTATTTATATTTAAAAGAGGCGGTTACATACCCCTTCTAGTGGACACTTCCCATGTGAAATTATTAATGGGATTCCTCCCCCCAATGCCACTTGGCTGAAATATCTTGTTTCCATCATCAACATGTCTCATCATCTTATCTTGTAAGGATAGTGTCTCATCACCTTATCATGTAAGGATAGTGTCCCATCACCTTATCCAATAAGGATGAGGCGGTGGAAAATATCATGTTATATGCTCGGTCTTCATGAGGTCGGCCCCAACGATCCCTGATATGAGAGAAACTGCTGTTGATCTAATGGTATCCGACTAGCCGTGCTGAAGTAGTCGGCCATTGTTACCAAATGCTCGGCCTCCTCTGCCAGAACATGTTACGTTATATGGTCTGCACCATCCTTATGGTCGGATCGGCATTAAGGATCTTAATCAAAAAGGGAATTATCATTTTTACCTTTGTCGCACTGTTCAGATGTTTTGGTGCTTGAAAATACCTCCAACAGTAGGGGAAAAAACAAATAAATTGACTTTAAATGATTTATCTCGCTTCTAATTATAGAAAATTAAAATATTCTTGAACAATCCATCAACCCCCCTTACAAAAACAATAATACAAAAATATTATTAAAACTTAGTCAATATCAGCTTCCAGCAATCCAAATTAATACAATTAACCAAAAATATATTTTTAACAATCAAGTTAACAACAGATACATAGAACTAATAAAATTACATGTATGAGATGGAGTCTCAGTCTTGATCCGTTTGATCTAATAAGTTCCTATTTGGTCAAAATAGAACACCCAGATCTTCTTTTAAGAAATGATTTTTCTGTGGGTTTTATTTTTGAACACTTTATTTCTTCTATCAACTTAAGAAACGGAGTCCCAAAATAAAATTGAACAAGATATCACTAAGAGATTATGGATTGTAATTTTTTTATTGAAGGTTAATAAAAACTTTATTGAATGAACTGAGAAATGCACAAAAAACTGAATTCATTGAATTCGCAAAGACAAAAATTGAAAATTAGTAAAATTGAATTAATTGAATTAAGAAAAGCACACGAAACTGAATTTATTGAATTCAGAAAGACACAGAACACATATTCAAAAAAACTGAATTCAGAAAGACACAGAAATACTGATTTATCAAGTAATTTAAAAAAGCCACCAATAGGGGTGTTCGCGGTGCGGTTCGGGTCGGTTTTTTGTTTTTTTCCTTCACAACCGCGCGGGTTGGCGGTTTGGGAAATTAGAAACCGAAACCGCAAATTTGATAAGGAAACCCGCGGCGTTCGGGTTGGCGGTTTTGGCGGTTCGGGTCGGCGGTTTAGATTATAAAATTTTTAAGAAAATTTTATGTGTGTTTTCACATTATAATTGAAGAGAAAAAAATACATAATTTTCATTTATTCATGGTATATTGTCATATGATCATTAAATATCTTAAAATATATATTCTGATAATAATCAAATATAAATTAAAATAAATAAAAATATATGTGTAAGAGATTAAGAGTGATCTAACAAGTGTTAGTTCAATTATCAGAACCAAATATACAATCAATCGTGATAGAGGTAGAAGAAACCATATATCATTTTTTTTTTAATCTTTGGGAGCTGCTACTTCCACTAAAAATCCTCGTCATTTTCCTTAATATTGAATCCAAGCTATTCCTTCAAGAACACATATAGGAATAAGTAACATATCATATCTTTCTTTTTTTTTTTAATTTCCACTTTCTTTCTCAAATAATATAACAAAATCTTTCGACACAAAACACACGTGTTGTGTATGTTTGTATATATATAGATAAAATAAGAAACACATTAGAAAAAACAATAGTGGTTGTTGTTTTTGTGGTCCTGATTTTGAAAACGTTTTAAGTCACGGCTCTTAACATGTTAAGGCTAGGTACCATTAATTTTAAGGGAAACAGTCCTAGCCATTATAACAAAATCTTTCATATTTTAATTTGCGGTTCGGTGTGGGTCAAAACCGCGCACTGACCCGAAATTTTTGGTCCGATTCGGTGCAGTTTGAAATCATTTTAAATATTTTTTCAAACCGCGCGGTTTGGTTCGGTTCGGTGCGGTTCGCGGTTTGACCCGAACCGTGTTCACCCCTAACCACCAACATTGAATTTTTTTTTCCTCAATTAATGAGAGCTTCCCTTTTTTGAGGATGCATGAGAAAGTAGTAATTTTTATCATTTATATATTACTAGTACAAGACTCCCACTTTGTGCTGGTTAAGCATATCTTTAACTATAATTTCATATCATAAAAAAAGATAATGTTATTTTAGGTATTGATCTTGTAATATTTCAGATCTTATCGATTTTAATCTAAATTAGACAATTTAATTATTTACATTTAATATATATCTTTTTTGTTTGTCACTCAATTATCAAAAATATTTCTTATTCACATTAGAGTTTCTCTATCATCTTTATCTTTCATTTGAAATCATATTCCTAACCATAAATAACTTTTAAAATGCTTAATTTTCATTTGAATGAATTCCAATGAAAATCAATGTAATTTATTCAATTTAAACTTAAATTTCCTTATCTAACTTCAAATATTGATTAATCCAGATTCACTTTGCAAAATTTAATAGTCAGATTCTGCATGTTGAAGCATGACAATGAATGAAAAGTTCATTAAAAAATTTATAGAAATAATTTAAAGTCCGGATTAACTTAGTAAAAACTAATAGTCAAAGTCTGCAACTTGAAGCACAACAAATAATAAAAAGATCATGAAAAGAACTTATAGAAATAATTTAAAGTGAAATAATAAACAACAATCGATAATATAGCCGAAATTAAAAAAAATGGCTATGTTTTATGAATGGCTACTCTTTAGTTTTCTTATTTTAATAAGAAAGTAAGTTTTATATTGTAATAGGTTTCTTATTTTAATAATTTATTATTTTAATTTTATAATTTAATAAAAAAAACTAATTACATATTTATTTTAATTTTATAATTTAAATTATAAATATGAGATTTTGTTCTAATATTGTCATAGATTTCTATTTTATAATTTATTATTTTAATTTTACAATTGAATAATAAAAAATAATTATAGATTAGGTACAACATATGTTTTTTTTAATTTAATGGGAGATTATAATTATATTTTTTTATTATAATATGTTTCTTATTTTAATAGTTTATCATTTTAATTTTATAAATTAAAATAATAAATTATAATATTAATTAATTAAATTAATAGGTTTCTTATTTTAAGATGACGGAATATTTTTATATTATAATAGGTTTCTTATTTTAATAATTAATTACTTTAAATTTATAAATTAATAAAAAAAACTAATTTTAAAGATTGGGTGTGTCCGTATATTTTTTATTTTAATAAGAGATTATAATATGTTTTCTTATTGTAATAGGTTTTTTATTTTAATAGTTTGTAATTTTCTTTAAAAAATAATAAATTACAATATTAATTATTAAAGTAATAGGTTTTTTATTTTGTTAAGAGATTCTATTTTTATATAGTAATAAGTTTCTTATTTTAATAATTATTATTTTAATTTTATAATTTAATAATAAAAAAATAATTTTAGGGATATTTTAATTTTGCAATTTAATTAAAAATAAAAATGATAGAGTTAAGATACTACATGGCGCGATGTAAAAGTTTTAAAATGTTTAACTTATTTATATATTCGGATTATCTATAAGATTATTCAAAAAGTTATCAAATGGTATAATATATTTTCTTAAGGTTCTTATTTTTAGATTTATTTATTTATTTTTATAATTTAATGGTATTTCTTATTTTAATAAGATAGTATAATATCTTTTTTATTATAATATAGTTCTTATAAATTTATAATATATATTTTTATTGTAATATTTTTTATTTAGTAGATTTATTGATTTAATTTTATAATTTAATAGTATTTCGTATTTTAATATGATAGTATAATATATTTTCTTATTATAATAAGGTTCTTATTTTTAGATTTATTAATTTAATAATAATTTTTATCTATAAGATTATTCAAAAAGTTTTCAAATGGTATAATATATTTTCTTATTATAATAAGGTTCTTATTTTTAGATTTATTTATTTATTTTTATAATGTAATGGTATTTCTTATTTTAATAAGATAGTATAATATATTTTTTTTATAATATAGTTCTTATAAATTTATAATATATATTTTTATTGTAATATTTTTTTTATTTAGTAGATTTATTGATTTAAGTTTATAATTTAATAGTATTCCGTATTTTAATATGATAATATAATATATTTTTTATTATTATAATTAGGTTCTTATTTTTAGATTTATTAATTTTCATTAATTTCTTATTTTTATAGGACAGTATAATATATTTTCTTAATAGAGTTCTTATAAAGTTATAATATGTCTTTTTATTATAATAGGTTTTTTTATTTAATAGATTTATTAATTTTAATTTGTAATTTAATAGTGAGTCGCCACGTGGTT